>JANAVB010011799.1:209085-309577 GCA_029216955.1 Iris pallida | reverse complement strand
TGTAAAACACAAGGCAAAATATGAACATGGCTATAAACAATAAAAACAACTCCACAGAAAATAACACGAAAAGCACATGTCCATAAACAATCAAATGACTAAAAATAAAAGAAAATACATGTAAGTAAAACTGTAGAGGAAGGCAAGGTATACTTGTCTGGAGGTTGCACGCCGATCCAATAACAATCTAGTTCACTGCTAAGACTAAGGTCCAATCATCACAACTGTCTCCGAAAGCTGAAACAGACAATGCCAATATCTCAGAATAGTCAAATTAGCTAGGATTGCCTGTTCTTAAGTCTATTTCTGGACACAGGGGCAAAACGGTAATTGCAGGCAAAAATGTCCCGCGTTGGACCCGTTTTGCACCGAAAAGCGTGCCAGAGTCAACGATCTCTAAAGTCGTCAAACTATATGTCTACGAATCCTATTTTGATACGAACCCAATCTTATGTCCAAGTTGGATTTCGGCGGACCGTGCACAAAATCGCCCGTTGAGTCAGACCGGGGGCCCGCAATACGACAATTTTATCAACTGTCTCAGAATCAGACCAAACTTGGCATATAGGACCAGAAAAACGATACTGTCCTGATGGCGCAAGTTACGTCTCGATCTGACGAACATGCACAAAGTAATTGAGAAATTTGTAAAGTGCACGATACGGTGAATTCGACGGATACGCGTCAAATTCGTCGTGCACACGACCAATTTGAATTCCATCAAAGCTCGCACGACCACGAAGCCATTACGCATCTTTCGATGCCTTCGGTTCGCGACCACGTCGCCCGGTTTGGCGGGACGCACGTCGTATCGAAGGTTTTTCTAATTTTCGAAACAGTTTTTTCGTTAATTTGGAAAAGTGATTTCTCGATGCTCGGTCAACGAAATCGGATTCCGTAAAAAGAGTCGTGAAGCCCTACAGGTTGTCTAAAGTTCTGTTCAATTAGTTTTCTTGGTTGGTCATTAGTTTGACCAGAATCGACCTTCCAATATAGGATGTTTGATGGTTTTCCTGTTCTGTTTTTTGAACGAAAATCCTCTCGACTTTGCGTCGATTTTCGGGACAGTCCAGGTTACTAATTCAAAAACTGTTTGAAGGGGTTCGATAATGGATATGTGTGTGTATACCTGCAAAACTGGATCGAGCAATGGTTAGCGAGACGACGGAAAATCTACTACTAACGCGACCCCGTACTGCTGTTGACTGCTCTATTCTCGTTGTTCGCGCGCGTTCCCGGCGGTCCGCCGGCGGCCGACTGTGCGACCAGACGTTCGCTGAGATGGCGCCGGCTGCAGATGCGAGGGTCGAGTTAGGGTTCCTCCCTCTATCGATCTGTCAATTTTTATGCCTATTCTGTGTCGAACAGAATCGGGGGGGAGCTTTGTTCCGCTCGGACTGGGGTTTGGGTGAGGATTGGGCCGGGCTGGAAACTTAGAGGCGGGCTGTTTTGGTTTTTTTTTTGTTCTTTTTTTCTTTTTCTTTTATTCTATATTAACAATAATACAATTATATATATATATTATATATATATATATATATATATAATATATATATATATATATATATATATATATATATATATATATATATATATATATATATATATTAATACCCTATATATACGTATATTCGCATATACATATGTATACATACATATATACACGCATATACATATTATATATATATAATATATATATATAATCTATATATATATAAAAAATATATATATATATATATATCTATATTATAATATATATATATATATATATATATATTATATATGTATACATACACCACACACATATATGTATTTATATATACGTACAAATACCCAACATATAATATTTATTTATATATATTCGTATACGTATAATATATTTATATTCAAATATATTCATATCATACACACATATTTATATATGTTTTATATACGAACACTTATAGACGTATATAATATCTATTTATTATATGTACATATACACGTATAATATATATTTATTATACATACGCATTTACACATATGTAAATATCTATTTATTTATACATAACTTCCATGCATACCTACCATTACAATAATAAATATTCACGACGACCAAAATATATCCCAATAATTATATTCATAATATAGTGTCTTATTTATAGAAATATATATACACATATATATACACATATCATTATAATAAATAATTTAATAGATATAAATCGCCAATTCCTAAATATATACACAAAATATTTGTATTACCAAACATGTTTACAAGGTCATTTTTGGTCCCACTATATGACTACATGGACTTGGATTTGACTTGGGCCCAATCTGGACGGGTTCGGTACAACTGGTTTCCCTAATACTCAATAATATAATTAAATAATAAATAAACCTTCAGTAAGGGTTAAGTCGAAACTTGGCCTGGTTTTTAGTTGGGACACTCCTATAGCTTTGCATTCTCCTACCATGGCTAAACCCTAGTCAAAGCACGCCACTGCACTATCCGTGCCATGATTCCTAGCTGTCTTGTACTCCAATTCTCAACCATGATTAAAATCATCTACCGTAATAATTACCTAAATAATCATTTATAAAATTCTAAAAATTACCATTTAAATCAAATAAATTACGAAAAAATATTTTTTAAAAAATTTCGGGAAGGGGAGTTACAAATCTACCCACCTTAAAATAATTTCGTCCTCGAAATTCTAATTCATAACTATTCCTTAAAAATTCAAAGTCTACTATCTCCTCAAATTTAATTTCTCAGAAATATTCTATAATCCTCTCTAGCTATTTTATAACCCCGAATACTTGAGGACTTCTACCCACATTTGGTCATACTACTCCTCAAAATACGGTTATTAAAATCTTGTAACATCCAACTAGTTGCTAACGTAACTATCCATAGATATTTATAGCATTTGATATCTCTAATACCTCATATCTATCAAGCAACCAAAATAAAATCATCAAACCATATTATACTATAACCTACGAATTTCTGATAAATTCTAGACAATGAACATTCGTCACTCCGAAATAGGAAAGGACGAGAATCAATGGTACGAGAAGGCAAGGAGGAATAGTTGAGAGAATATATGGAGTTTCAAGAACGGTAGAGAAATTTCTAAAAGAATTTTTCGAGGCAACGTGGATTGAGATTTCTAAAGGTTTAGTCAAAGTCGCAGGCTCGTACTAGTACAGTTACGTAACCGGTACGATATGCTCTGACCTGCATGGGCCACAAAAAAAACTTGTCACGACCCGCACCCGCTTTTCGGACGCGAGCACGTGAGCAAGCCAGCTACGTATCGAACGGACTCCAGCCCGACTCGAATACGTAAACGCTGTCAAGGCTATGGTATACTGCCAAATCATGGCAAACAAATCTATATCTCAATCCACAATAAGAATATAAACCATGACTGAACACTATGGGTCGTGGTCTGCAGTCCACTAGCATATATGTCCGATTAGACTCTAAGAAATGATATGAGTCTATAAATGTAACTAACAAGAAAAGTATATCATGATAAGGAACATAAGGCACGAGTGATACGATACCTGAACCCCGCAAGAACCGTAAATCATCTACCATCCAGAACTACTAGCTACTCCATGCAATCGCTAAACCTGAGGAGATCATCAGGTCCTCAGAGGACATAGCAAGATACATAATATACATGCCTATCTAACAGTTTTATCATGTGCAAGAAATAAATAAGAAAGAACAAGGACAAGACAAATGACTACGAACACGAACACAAATACGAATGAACCGATACGAACACAAACTCGAACACACGAACACTAGAACAACTACATATAAATGAACTGCCAGATGAACGATAATCACGAGATCAATGGAAAAACCAAACCCTCATCCCGAGTGTGGACTCACGGGTTTGAACTAAACACTAACCCTCGTCCCGAGTGTGGACTCTCTGGTTAGTACTAACCCTCGTGCCGAGTGTGGACTCTCTGGTTAGTTCACGGCAAGGCACCCTCGTCCCGAGTGTGGACTCTCTGGTGCAAACTACATCCCCGTCCCGTTGTGGACTCTCTGATGTAAATACCCTCATCCCGAGTGTGGACTCTCTGGTGCAGGTCAAGTCAAGTCAAGTCTACACCTCGTCCCGAGCGTGGACTCTCTGGTGCAAATAATCGACATCCTAGTCCCTAGCGTGGACTCACGGATGTAAACAGATCAAGGAAAACACCCTCGTCCCGAGTGTGGACTCTCTGGTGCCAAGGAAACAATGTCAAGGATTTAGCAGTTCACTTATACGTACTCGTTATATGACACGACTCAAGCAAGGTACTGACGAGAACTCCAAATGTGAAACACAAGGCTAAAACATGAACATGGCTATAAACAATAAAAACAACTCCACAGAAAATAACACGAAAAGTATATGTCCATAAACAATAAAATGACTAAAATAAAAGAAAATACATGTAAGTAAAACTGTAGAGGAAGGCAAGGTATACTTGCCTGGAGGTTGCACGCAGATCCAATAACAATCTAGTCCACTGCTAAGCCATAAGGTCCAAATCATCACAACTGTCTCCGAAAGCTAAAACAGACAATGCCAACAGTCTCAGAATTGTCAAATTAGCTAGGATTGCCTGTCCTTAAGTCCAATACTGGACACAGGGGCAAAACAGTAATTTCGGGCAAAAATGATGCCCGTCGTTGGACCCGCTTTGCACCAAAAAGCGTGCCAGAGTCAACGGTCTCTAAAGTCGTCAAACTACATGTCTACGGATCCGATTTTCTGATACTAACCCAACCGTATGTCCAAAGTTGGATTTCGGCGGGCCGTGCACAAAATCGCCCGTTGAGTCAGACCGGGGGCCCGCGATATGGCGATTTTATCAATTGTCTCAGAATCGGACCAAACTTGGCATATAGGACCAGAAAAATGATACGTTCCTGATGGCGTAAGTTTCGTCTCGATCTGACGAGCGTGCACAAAGTAATTAAGAAATTTTCAAAGTACAAGATACGATAAATTTTGACGGATACGCATCAAATTCGTCGCGCACACACGACCAATTTGAATTCCATCAAAGCCCATACGACCACGAAGCTATTATGCAGCTTTCGATGCCTTCGGTTCATGACCACGTCACCTTTGGCGGGACGCACATCGTATCGAAGGTTTTTCTAATTTTTGAAACAGTTTTTCCGTCAATTTGGAAAAGCGATTTCTCGATGCTCGGTCGACGAAATCGGATTCCTTAAAAAGAGACGTGAAGCCCTACAGGTTGTCTAAAGTTATGTTCAATTAGTTTTCAAGGTTGGTCATTGGTTTGACCAGAATTGACCTTCCAATATAGGATATTGGACGGTTTCCTGTTCTGTTTTTTGAACGGAAATCCTCTCGAATTTACGACGATTTTCGGGACAGTCTAAGTTACTAATTCAAAAACTATTTGAAGGGGTTCGATAATTGATATGTGGTGTTTATACCTGCGAAACTGGATCGAGCAATGGTTGAGCGAGACGGCGGAAAACCTACTGCAAACTCGACCCCGTACTGCTGTTGACTGCTCTGTTCTCCGCTGTTCGCACGCGTTCCCGGCGGTCCGCCGGCGGCCGACGGCATGACCAGGCCGTTCGCCTGAGATGGACGGCCGCTACAGATGCGAGGGTCGAGTTAGGGTTCCTCCCTATCGATCTCTGTTGATTTTATATACCTATTCTGTGTCGAACAGAATGGGGGGGGAGCTTTGTTCCGCTCGGACTGGGGTTTGGGTGAGGATTGGACCGGGCTGGAAACTTAGGCTGAGCTGGTGTTTGGGTTTTGTTTTTTTCTTTGTTTGTTCTTTTTTTTTTTTTCTTTTTATTCTATATTAACAATAATACAATTATATATATATATATATATATTATATATATATATATTATAGATATATATATATATATATATATATATATTTTTTTATATACCCATATATATAACCCATATCTATACGTACAATATATATATATAATATATATATATATATATATATATATTATATATATATATAATATATATACCCATATATATACGTATATTCGTATATACATATGTATACATACTATATACGCGCATATACATATATATATATAATATATATGTAGACATACACCACACACATATATATATATTTATATATACGTACAAATACATCCACTGTCACGCCCAGAACCAGAATACTGGAGAGCGGGGGAATGACTCAGCCAGCTACGTATTACGGGTAGATGAATACCGTATAATACGATCAATGCTGTCTAACCAGACGAGGGGGGTGCATACTACATGAAAGTCTTACTATGGTCACTTCACATCTATTGTCTCAATCATTCAAACAAGAAAGAAATAGAGAACATGTAAGGTAAAGCAGTAA
This sequence comes from Iris pallida, assembly GCA_029216955.1. Taxonomy (NCBI): domain Eukaryota; kingdom Viridiplantae; phylum Streptophyta; class Magnoliopsida; order Asparagales; family Iridaceae; genus Iris; species Iris pallida. The sequence goes on along the minus strand of JANAVB010011799.1, from coordinate 303,187 downwards.
GGCGTCCCAAAAGCTTAGTCAAAATGTTCTTGAGATCTGGCTTTACAAAACGTAGCCAGATGGTATAGTAACATATACACAATTGTTATCAGCTGCAGTCTGACTTAATTACAATTATGCAAAAGTAAGTGCAAGACAATCCGACTAACATGTCGGTGCCAAACGGCTAAGTATGAAGTAAATAACAAAATGCGGTGAAGTAAGGAACCCACTCGAGTCCTCCTGCGATCATTCCCCTAGTATTGACCATCTTGGAGGTAGAAGTAAGCTGGATCCTCGAGGACTGGCTCTAAATCTGGCCATGCAAAACCAGAGAGGTTAGACCTCTAATAGCAAGTACCACAAGGGAGCACGATATGAAGGATTTAAACCAGTAAGTAAGAGAATAGAATAATGATCTCTGCTATCCACTATGATTCACATAACATCACGACACTTCGAACCAACCTCCCAACCAAACAAGGACAGAAGTTAGCCCGTCATGTCCTGACATTCGATCATCTCAGTTAGGCAACAGAGTAGGTACAGTACACAAACAAATCATCTTGAACGGCCAATCAACTACTACGGCTTGCTATTGTGAGTCCCAAGATATCCTAGAATTATGCAAATAGGGATTCCTCAGTTCTTACTATGTGCAAGCAAGGCTAGTCTATCCAATCAATCAATTGTGCCAATCATATAATTAGACGAGTCCCAGCGGGACGCCCGCGTTAATATAGCATGTACAATAATATAAGCAGATACCGTTCCCTGCCAGTGTGCCATTTACAGTATCTGTGGGAACCAGTCCGGCTGTCGGGCACTTAATAGTCCCAAAGAGGGCTGCCATGTAAGAACTCGAATCCATTCTCTCCATGCCATCATATTTTATTTAACTTAATAGTCCCTACGTTGAGTGAAGTTCCATGCCGTGATCATGGTCATTCAAATGAGTACTTCTGTACGGGGTACGATATGTGCAACTCTACAACGATACCCGTGCGGCTAGGTTGTAGGTTTTACATAGCGTGATGCAACAATCAAATCTAACCACGGAGTAATCATGCCTTGACCATAAAGTATACATGCTGTTTTTGTAAGATAAATAAATAACTAAATAAATAAATAAAAATTTGAAGCCTGCATATGCCTGTATGCCAATATTCGGGATCGGCTAATCGATTGCAATAGTTCATTACATGAACGTGTCTCATTCATTTCATTCAATAAGACGACTAGCCAGTCTCTTAGTTCCAACTAGGAACGCATGATCAATTTTAGTCAAGATAACCATTATCATCAATGGTGACAAAGTGAAAGTCAATTAGTATTTCATGGGGTCGAGTCTATAATTCTCAAGGTTAAGTTCCAGTCATACTGGGTATCCATGGATCAATCAGGACACAAGGCGCATTCCACATAACAATCCATATTAACAATATTAACATATCATGATTTTATCAAGTTTATGCCAAAAGGCGTAAGGATATAATAGAAGAATTATCATGCCACCATTAAATGATTAAGTTATAGAACAAATAGAAACATCCAGGTTAGAAAGTCACGCCAAAAGTCTAGGCTAAGGCCAACAAGTCACGCCAAGTCTAGCAGGTTGGAGTGAGCGTGTAAACAGCGTGAGCGTGAAAAGTGGTTCACGTTGGCACGCACAGTGTGAGCATGAAGGAAATTCACGTACTCATAAGTGAGCGTAAAGAATGATAAGAAATTCACGCACGCAAAAGTGAGCGTGAAAAGTGTGACAAAAAATTCACGCACGCACGCAAGACGTGAGCGTAACTCAAAATTCACGCTGGCATGTAAGGGCGTGAGCGTGACTAAAATTCACGCTGACACGTACAGACGTGAGCGTGACTGAAAATCCACGCAGACACGTAAGAACGTGTGCGTGACTGAAAATCCACGCAGACACGTAAGAACGTGTGCGTGACTGAAAATCCACGCAGACACGTAAGAACGTGTGCGTGACTAAAAATCCACGCAGACACGTAAGAACGTGCGTGACTAAAAATCCACAGACACGTAAGAACGTGTGCGTGACTAAAAATCCATGCAGACAGGTTAGAACGTGTGCGTGACTAAACCTTCGTTCCAGCCAGAAATGAAGTTCCCAGCCAGAAAGCACGCCAGGTTGGGAGATCAAAACCCATGAACAACCGAGAATATAACAACTTAGATCTAGGAGAAATCAGCCAAAGAAATCAAAAATGCTAAGTAGTAAACTCTCTTAGAATCACAAGAAAGACAAATGAACCATAAAAATGGTTCTCCAAGCAAGAAGCAAGATTGCACTTGCCTGCTGTTGGGTTGGTGGAGAGAGTGATGAGGAAGAAGAAGAAGTAATGGTGAAGAATGAGAGTTTATGAGGAGAGAGAAGGAGATGGAAGCTTTAAATAGGAAGGGTGGTGTAGGTAGGATTATTGGGTCAGGTTATACGGGTCCACAAGGCCAACCCGAAAGCAAAGCAGAGAGGTTAAAAGCAAAAATAAAATGCAAAAATAAAATGCAAGAATAAAAATTACAGAAAAATGTGCAGATAATTAATTAACATAAAATTAAAGAATTTAAATACAGGATAATACATGATAAATACTAAATAAATACATGAGTTGCACATGTATAAAAATACGCATTCTGGAAACGGAGTGACATCTCTACCCACCTTAGAAAAATTTCGTCCTCGGAATTTCAAATCCAAGCAGGTAGAAATATCGGAGCTAAAAATACAAGCAATTCTAGTGAGCAAGCAATCATTATTACCATATCAAAAGTAAGTACTATATATGTAAATTCATCATTCTACGATATCAAGTAGCTCTACCCATAAGGTGATAAGCATGAAGAATCAGGACAATCAAGGTATACAGAAAGAGATATACCTTGTGAGTCAAACAGGTGTGGATACCATGATCGGATATCATCCTCACGTTCCCACGTTGACTCTCCCAAGGAGTGATGACCCCAAGCAACACGGACAAGGCTAATTGTTCGGTTCTTGAGTATCTTCTCTCTTCGGTCCAAAAGGACACAGGCTGTTCCTCATAAGACAGGTTGGTACCAACAACCAGCTCAGAATGATCGAGGACATGGCTTGGGTCCGATACATACCTACGTAATTGAGATACATAAAATACGTCATGCACTCTCGTAACGAAGGTGGGAGGATAAACGATAAGCAACATCACCTATCCGATCAAGGATAACAAATGGGCCCACGTACCGCGGACTCAATTTCCTGCGAACGCCAAATCTAATGACCCCACGAGTAGGTGAGATCCGCAAGAATACATGGTCCCCAACAGAGAACTCTAACGGCCTACGATGCTGTCCGCCCAATGACGATACCGATCCTGCACAACTCGAAGTCGCTCTCCAATTCCCTTAACCACTTCAACCGTCTGAACAATCATTTCTGGGCCTAACATCTTCCTCTCTCCGATATCGTCCCATGCAAGCAGGTGACCTGCACTTCTTACCATATAGTGCTTCAAATGGTGCCATCTGGATACTGGCTTGATAACTATTATTGTATGAGAACTCGACTAAGTGCAGGTGACTCTCCCAAGACCCTCCAAAATCTAGAGTGCAAGCTCGCAACATATCTTCTAAAGTCTGAATCATTCTTTCTGATTGCCCATCCGTCTGCGGATGGTAGGGCGTGCTAAATCTTAACTTGGTACCCAGACTATGATATAAGCTATTCCAAAAATGTGACGTAAAGCGGGTATCTCGATCCGACACAATACTGACAGGGACTCCATGCTGCCTGACTATTTGTTGCATATACAACTCTGCCAACTTTTCTGTAGATTGCCCTACTCTGAAAGGAAGAAAGTGTGCTACCTTTGTAAGTCGGTCCACTATTACCCAAATAGCGTCCTTACCACTTGGTGATCTCGGTAAATCGGTCACAAAGTCTATTGTAATATGCTCCCATTTCCATTCCGGAATAGGAAGCGGTTGTAATAACCCAGCTGGCCTCTACTGTTCTGCCTTCACTTGCTGACATACCAAGCAACGGGAAACAAATCTAGCTATCTCCCTCTACATCCCGTTCTACCAGAAATGCTGCTTGATATCTTGGTACATCTTGGTCCCTCCAGGGTGAATAGAATACTGAGAACTGTGAGCTTCTGCCATAACCTCCTGTCTGATATCTCCATTAGGCACACATAGACGTGATCCAAACCTAAGTGTACCATCTTCATGAATTCTCATCTCTTCCTGAGTCCTGACTCACATTCTGCCTAAGCTTCTGAATCCTTGGGTCCTGAGCCTGAGCTGCCTTGATCCTGCCTACCAAGTCGGATTGAACTTGCAGACTTGTTAGAACTCCTACATCACTAGGAAGTATAACTTCGATGCCCATCTCCTGAAGGTTTTCTAAGATATGCCTCTGCTTGTCAACATAAATGCGCCGCCTCTCCTGCTAAGAGCGTCTGCTACTACATTAGCCTTGCCTGGATGATACTGAAGCTCTACGTCATAATCCTTGATCAACTCTAGCCATCTTCTCTGCCTCATGTTCAGCTCCTTCTGAGTAAAGATGTACTTCAGACTTTTGTGGTCTGTGTACATCTCCACTCGGTCACCATATAAGTAATGCCTCCATAGCTTCAGAGCAAACACTACTGCCGCTAACTCCAAATCATGAGTTGGGTAATTCTTCTCGTGGTCCCGAAGCTGCCTAGATGCATATGCTATCACCTTCCCATGCTGCATAAGGACACATCCAAGTCCTTTACCTGACGCATCATAATTACTGTAAAACCTCCGGGTCCAACTGGCAATGTAAGAATAGGTGCTGATATCAACTTCTGCTTCAAAGTCTCGAATGATGCCTGAAATTCTGCCGACCAAACGAATGGTACATCCTTCCGGGTCAAGCGGGTCATGGGTGCTGAAAGCCTGCAAAGTCTGACACAAACCTTCTGTAAATCCTGCCAATCCCAAGAAACTCCGCACATCTGCTACGGTCTTGGGTACTGGCCAACTTTCTACTCCTTCTATCTTCTTGGGATCTACTGCTACTCCAGCTCCTGATATATGTGACCCAAAAATAAATATGATCCGACCAAAACTCACACTTACTGAGCTTGGCATACAACTGGTTTTCTCTCAGAACCTGCAACACTTTCCTGAGGTGGTCTTCGTGCTCCTCTTCACTAGCAGAGTATACGAGAATGTCGTCAAGAAACACCGACAAACTGGTCTAAGTATGGCATAAAGATGCAATTCATCAAATCCATGAATATTGCTGAAGCATTGGTCAAACCAAACGGTATTACTAAGAATTCATAATGCCCATACTTCGACCTGAATGCTTCTTGGGAATATCTTCCTTCCGAACCCTCACCTGATGGTACCCTGAACGAAGATATCTTGGAGAAAACTCTAGCTTTGCTCAACTGATCAAATAAGTCGTCGATCCTGGGTAATGGGTACTTGTTCTTCACTGTTGCCGCGTTAAGCTTCTGTAGTTAATGCACAATCTGGATGACCCATCCTTCTTTTCCACAAGTACCACTGGTGCTGTCCATGGTGACACGCTAGCTTGGATGAACTTCTTCTCCTTCAGTTCCTCTATATGCTGATATACTTGGCCTGCTCTGAATCCGCCATTCTGTAAACCCATCTGATATCGGTTTAGTTCCTGGTGCCAATTCTATACCGAACTCAATATCTCTAACCGGTGGTAGACCTGGAAGTTCTTCGGGAAATACGTCTAGAAACTCTTCAACTACCTTCGGAATATGAACTTCTTCCATTGCCGCTACTACTCCCTGCTCTTGCTGAGTTGCCTCTGATCTGACTAAGGTGAATCTCTCCATGCCTGGAATATCAAAAGATACACTCCCTCTACGACAATCTATTGTCGCATGACTGTCTTTCAGCCAGTCCATGCCTAAGATAACGTCGAAATTTCCAACAGAAAATTCTATCAACCGGGCGGGTAAGGAATGCCCGCAAACTACAACACTACACGCTAGAATAACTCTACTAACTCCTACGAGCCCATTACCAGTGAGTATATTCAACCTCCCTGGCAATGCCTCGAACTCCATTCCTAGTCGTGTCGCAAATTGTGCAGATATAAATGAATGGGATGCTCCCGAATCAAACAATGCTACTGCGGGATATGAGGCGACGAGAATGTTACCTGCCACAACATCTCCCGATGCCAATGCCTCCTCCAAGGATAGAGTGAATGCTTGCCTCGACCTCCTTGTTGGTTTCCATGCTGCGGCCTAGCCTGGTGTTGCTGCTGGCCCCTGCTTGATGATGCTGGGGTGGTCTATGCTGGTGTGCTGCATCGGCGGCCCCTGCTGCCGAAAAATCTGAGCCTGCGTCATTAACACGCTGTGCCAATGGCCTTTCTGCCACTGCTGGTCCTCGATACTGGCCTGCCCCTGGTGCTGGCAGAGCAGGAAACTGCTGCTGGTCCTCCTGACCTCGAATTCATAGGACATATGGTAACCCGATGGTCTGGATTTCCACATATCAGACACAGTCCATTCAATGTCCGACACACATCTCTAGTGTGCCCCATCTTTCCACAATAAGTGCAGCCCATCGAGGGTTGCTGGTTCTTCCTCTGTTGCTGTTGCTGCTGCCTGGGTGGTGGTGCTGGTCCTCGTATCGCCACATCGTGGATACGAATACCAGTGGATGGTGCTGTTGTTCGGGGCGCTGCTCCCCCCCTCTTCAATCTGACTGTGGGATCTCTTCTGACCCCCAGTCCTTGTCGCAAGCCTCTAAATGGTGATCTCATGCCTTCGAGTCGCCGTTAATACTTCGTCAAAAGTTTGGTAATTGTGCTCCTCTATCAATTGCAAGAGTTCAAGATGAAACCCTTGCTGAAACCTCATGGCCCTCTGGCTCTCTGTTGCTACCATCTCTGGGGCGAATCTACTCAATATGTAGAACTCTGCTGCATAAGCATCTACAGTCTTGTCGGCCTGCCTGAGGTTGATAAACTTCTTGTAGCTCAAACTGCGCCACAACCCCATAGTACTTGGTCTTGAATCTTGCTGTGAAATCGTCTCAAGCCACAGGACGTCTGATGCCCACTTCCTCTGATTCCCACCAATCACGTGCGAGATCCTGAAGTAACAACTTTACTAAATCCATACGTTCTTCTGCCGGTACCTTAGCTGCTGTCAAATAGCCTCCATATCCTTAAGCCATACATCTGCTGAGATGGCATCCTCCGTGCCCTCGAAACGGCGGGGGTTGTACTTGCAAAATCTGGATGATGCTCCTGAATCAGGCCTCGTCCCTCTTTCCAATGCTGTCTGCAATCCAAGGTTGAGCAACACATTCTGCTCTTGTAGCTGAGTGTGCATGCGCTGCTGGGCCAACATCTGATGTTGCTGAGTAGCCATCATTCCTCTCATGATCTCCAGAAGGGCTGGTGTGTCCACTTGGGTAGGTGGAACTGTCGGTGGTGGTGGAACATCCGGATACTGCGATCCAGCTGCTGGTTCCACTATCACTTCTTCCTGGGTAGCCTCTTGAGTTAGTACCGGCCCTTGTTGCTGACCAACAGGGTCAGGTTGTCCTGTTGCTCTTATTGTTGTTGTCCAGTCCTGGCATCTGCGGACAAAGTGCCCCTAAGAAAAGGGACAAAGAACAATCAAACAACCGGACAGGAAAGATCAATGAAGTCAAAGGATACCGGAATGTCAAGCTAGAGTCGAGAGTAATGAATCATGAGATCAAGGGGAACATGTGTGATTGAGACATCCTATAAATTAAAACACCCTACAAGTCTGAAATCAGACCTGCATGGGCCACCACTAAAACCTTGTCACGCCCCAGAACCAGAATACTGGAGAGCGGGGGAATGACTCAGCTAGCTACATATTATGGGTAGATGAATACCGTATAATACGATCAATGCTGTCTAACCAGACGAGGGGGTGCATACTACATGAAAGTCTTACTATGGTCACTTCACATCTATTGTCTCAATCATTAAAACAAGAAACAGAAATAGAGAACATGTAAGGTAAAGCAGTAAGGCGTCCCAAACACTTAGTCAAAATGTTCTTGAGATCTGGCTTTACAAAATGTAGCCAGATGGTATAGTAACATATACACAATTGTTATCAGCTGCAGTCTGACTTAATTACAATTATGCAAAAGTAAGTGCAAGACAATCCGACTAACATGTCGGTGCCAAACGGCTAAGTATGAAGTAAATAACAAAACGAACGGTGAAGTAAGGAACCCACTCGAGTCCTCCTACGATCATTCTCCTAGTATTGCCTATCTTGGAGGTAGAAGTAAGCTGGATCCTCGAGGACTGGCTCTAAATCTGGCCATGCAAAACCAGAGAGGTTAGACCTTAATAGCAAGTACCACAAGGGAGCACGATATAAAGGATTTAAACCAGTAAGTAAGAGAATAGAATAATAGATCTCTGCTATCCACTATGATTCACATAACATCACGACACTTCGAACCAACCTCCCAACCAAACAAGGACAGAAGTTAGCCCGTCATGTCCTGACATTCTGATCATCTCAGTTAGGCAACAGAGTAGGTACAGTACACAAACAAATCATCTTGAACGCCAATCAATTACTACGGCTTACTATTGTGAGTCCCAAGTTATCCTGGAATTATGCAAATAGGGATTCCTCAGTTCTTACTATGTACAAGCAAGGCTAGTCTATCCAATCAATCAATTGGCCAATCATGTAATTAGACGAGTCCCAGCGGGACGCCCACCGTAATATAGCATGTACAATAATATAAGCAGATACCGTTCCCTGTCCGTGTGACAGATTTACAGTATCTGTGGGAACCAGCCGGCCTGTCGGGCACTTAATAGTCCCAAAGAGGGCTCCATGTATGAACTCGGGAATCCATTCTCTCCATGCCATCATTATTTTATTTAACTTAATAGTCCCTACGTTGAGTGAAGTTCCATGCCGTGGATCATGGTCATTCAAATGAGTACTTCTGTACGGGATACGATATGCGCAACTCTACAACGATACACGTGCGGCTAGGTTGTAGGTTTTACATAGCGTGATGCAACAATCAAATCTAACCACGGAGTAATCATGCCTTGACCATAAAGTACACATACTATTTTTGTAAGATAAATAAATAACTAAATAAATAATAAATAATTTGAAGCCTGCATGTGCCTGTATGCCAATATTCGGATCGGCTAATCGATTGCAATAGTTCATTACATGAACGTGTCTCATTCATTTCATTCAATAAGACGACTAGCCAGTCTCTTAGTTCCAACTAGGAACGCATGATCAATTTTAGTCAAGATAACCATTATATCAATGGTGACAAGGCATGAAAGTCAATTAGTATTTCATGGGGTCGAGTCTATAATTCTCAAGGTTAAGTTCCAGTCATACTGGGCATCCATGGATCAATCAGGACACAAGTCGCATTCCACATAACAATCCATATTAACAATATTAACATATCATGATTTTATCAAGTTCATGCCAAAAGGCGTAAGGATATAATAGAAGAATTATCATGCCACCATTAAATGATTAAGTTATAGAACAAACAGAACACCCAGGTTAGAAAGTCATGCCAACAAGTCTAGGTTAAGGCCAACAAGTCACGCCAAGTCTAGCAGGTTGGAGTGAGCGTGTAAACAGCGTGAGCATGAAAAGTGGTTCACGTTGGCACGCACAGTGTGAGCATGAAGGAAATTCACGCACTCATAAGTGAGCGTGAAGAATGATAAAAAATTCACGCACGCAAAAGTGAGCATAAAAAGTGTGACAAGAAATTCACGCACGCACGCAAGACGTGAGCGTAACTCAAAATTCACGCTGGCATGTAAGGGCGTGAGCGTGACTAAAATCCACGCTGACACGTACAGACGTGAGCGTGACTGAAAATCCACGCAGACACGTAAGAACGTGTGCGTGACTGAAAATCTACGCAGACACGTAAGAACGTGTACGTGACTAAAAATCCACGCAGACACGTAAGAACGTGTGCGTGACTAAAAATCTACGCAGACACGTAAGAACGTGTACGTGACTAAAAATCTACGCAGACACGTAAGAACGTGTGCGTGACTAAACCTTCGTTCCAGCCGAAAATAAAGTTCCCAGCCAAAAGCACGCCAGGTTGGGAGATCAAAACCCATGAACAACCGAGAATATAACAACTTAGATCTAGGAGATACCAGCCAAAGAAATCAAAAATGCTAAGTAGTAAACTCTCTTAGAATCACAAGAGGAAGACAAATGAACCATAAAAATGATTCTCCAAGCATGAAGCAAGATTGCACTTGCCTGTTGTTGGGTTGGTGGAGAGAGTGATGAGGAAGAAGAAGTAATGGTGAAGAATGAGAGTTTATGAGGAGAGAGAAGGAGATGGAAGCTTTAAATATGAAGGGTGGTGGTAAGTGGGGTTATTGGGTCGGGTTATACGGGTCCACAAGGCCAACCCGAAAGCAAAGCAGAGAGGTTAAAAGCAGAAAATAAAATGCAGAAATAAAATACAGGAATAAAAATTGCAGGAAATAAAATGCAGATAATTAATTAACATGAAATTAAAGGAATTTAAATACAGGATAATACATGATAAATACTAAATAAATATACATGAGTTGTACATGTATAAAAATACGCATTCTGGAAATGGGGAGTGACACCCACATATAATATTTATTTATATATATTCGTATACGTACAATACATTTATATTCAAATATATTCATATTCATATACACACATATTTAATATATGTTTATATACAAACACTTATACACGTATATAATATCTATTTATATATGTACATATACACGTATAATATATATTATATATACATACGCATTTACACATATGTAAATATCTATTTATTTATATAACTTCCATGCATACCTACCATTACAATAATAAATATTCACGACAACCAAATATATCTCAATAATATATATTCATAATAGTGTCTTATTTATAGAAATGTATATACACATATATATGCACATATCATTATAATAAATAATTTAATAGATATAAATTGCCAATTTCTAAATATACACAAAATATTTGTATTTACCAAACATGTCTGCAAGGTCGTATTTGGTCCCACTATATGACTACATGGACTTGGATTTGACTTGGGGCCAATCTGGGCAGGTTCGGTAGAACTGGTTTCCCCTATACTCAATAATATAATTAAAATAAATAAATAAATCTTCGGTAAGGGTTAAGTCACAACTTGGCCTGGTTTTCCTAGTTGGGACACTCCTATAGCTTTGCATTCTCCTACCATGGCTAAACCCTAGTCAAAGCACGCCACTACACTATCCGTGCCATGATTTCTAGCTGTCTTGTACTCCAATTCTCAACCATGATTAAAATCATCTACCGCAATAATTACCTAAATAATCATTTATAAAATTCTAAAAATTACCATTTAAATCAATAAATTACGAAAAAAATATTTTAAAAATTTTTTTGGGAAGGGGAGTTACAAATCTACCCACCTTAAAAATAATTTCGTCCTCAAAATTCTAATTCATAATTATTCCTTAAAAATTCAAAGTCTACTATCTCATCAAATTTAATTTCTCGGAAATATTCTATAATCCTCTCTAGCTATTTTATAACCCCGAATACTTGAGGACTTCTACCCAACTTTGGTCATACTACTCCTCAAAATACGGTTATTAAAATCTTGTAACATCCAACTAGTTGCTAACGTCACTATCCATAGATATTTATAGCATATTATCTCTAATACCCTCATATCTATCAAGCAACCAAAATCAAATCATCAAACCATATTATACTATAACCTACGAATTTCTGATAAATTTTAGACAGCACGAACATTCGTCACTCCGAAATAGGAAAGGACGAGAATCAATGGTACGAGAAGGCAAGGAGGAATAGTTGAGAGAATATATGGAGTTTCAAGAACGGTAGAGAAATTTCTAAAAGAATTTTTGAGGCAGTGTGGATTGAGATTTCTAAAGGTTTAGTCAAAGTCGCAGGCTCGTACTAGTATAGTTACGTAACCGGTACGATATGCTCTGACATGCATGGGCCACCAAAAAAACTTGTCACGACCTGCACCCGCTTTTTGGACGCGAGCACGTGAGCAAGCCAGCAACGTATCGAACGGACTCCATCCCGACTCGAATACGTAAACGCTGTCAAGGCTATGGTCTACTGCCAAATCATGGCAAACAAATCTATATCTCAATCCATAATAAGAATATGAAACATGACTGAACACTATAGGTCGTGGTCTGCAGCCCACTAGCATTTATGTCCGATTAGACTCTAAAAAATGATATGAGTCTATAAATGTAACTAACAAGAAAAGTATATCATGATAAGGAACATAAGGCACGAGCGGATAATAAACATGACACGATACCTGAATCCCGCAAGAACCGCAAATCCTCTACCATCCAGAACTACTAGCTAACTCCATGCAATCGCTAAACCTGAGGAGATCATCAGGTCCTCAGAGGACATAGCAAGATACATAATATACATGCCTATCTAACAGTTTTATCATACGCAAGAAATAAACAAGAAAGAACAGGACAAGACAAATGAATTGAACACGAACATGAATACGAATTGAACACGAATACGAACACAAACTCGAACACATGAACACCAAAACAACTACGTATAAATGAACTGCCGGATGAACGATAATCACGAGATCAATGGAAGAAACCAAACCCTCATCCGAGTGTAGACTCACGGGTTTGAACTAAATACTAACCCTCGTCCCGAGTGTGGACTCTCTGGTTAGTACTAACCCTCGTCCCGAGTGTGGACTCTCTGGTTAGTTCATGGCAAGGCACCCTCATCCCGAGTGTGGACTCTCTGGTGCAAATACTACATCCTCGTCCCGTGTGTGGACTCTCTGATGTAACACCCTTGTCCCGAGCATGGACTCTCTGGTGCAAGTCAAGTCAAGTCAAGTCTACACCCTCGTCCCGAGCATGGACTCTCTGGTACAAATAATCGACATCCTAGTCCCTAGCGTGGACTCACGGATGTAAACAGATCAAGGAAAACCCCTCGTCCCGAGTGTGGACTCTCTAGTGCCAAGGAAAGAATGTCAAGGATTTAGCAGTTCACTTACACGTACTCATTCTATGACACGACTCAAGCAAGGTACTGACGAGAACTCCAAATGTGAAATACAAGGCCAAAACATGAACATGGCTATAAACAAAAAAACAACTCCACAAAAAATACCAAAAGCACATGTCCATAAACAATCAAATGACAGAAAAATGAAAGAAAATACATGTAAGTAAAACTGTTGAGGAAGGCAAGGTATACTTGCCTGGAGGTTGCACGCAGATCCAATAACAATCTAGTCCACTCCTAAGCCATAAGGTCCAAATCATCACAACTGTCTCCGAAAGTTGAAACAGACAATGCCAACAGTCTCAGAATAGTCAAATTAGCTAGGATTGCCTGTCCTTAAGTCCAATTCTGGATACAGGGGCAAAACGGTAATTTTGGGCAAAAATAATGTCCAACATTGGACCCGCTTTGCACTGAAAAGCGTGCCAGAGTCAACGGTCTCTAAAGTCGTTAAACTATATGTCTACGAATTCAATTTTTTGATACGAATCCAACCGTATGTCCAAAGTTGTATTTCGGCGGGCCGTGCACAAAATCGCCCGTTGAGTTAGACCGGGGGGCCCGCGATACGGTAATTTTATCAACTGTCTCAGAATCGGACCAAACTTGGCATATAGGACCAAAAAAATACGGTCCTGATGGCGTAAGTTTTGACTCGATCTGACAAGCGTGCACAAAGTAATTAAAAAAATTTGCAAAGTGCACGATAGGTGAATTTCGACGGATACGCATCAAATTCGTCGCGCACACAAGACCAATTTGAATTCCATCAAAGCCCACACGACCACGAAGCCATTACGCAGGTTTTAATGCTTCGTTTCGCGGCCACGTCGCCCGGTTTGGCGGGACGCACGTCGTATCGAAGGTTTTTCTAATTTTTGAAACAGTTTTTCCGTCAATTTGGAAAAGCGATTTCTCGATGCTCGGTCGACGAAATCGGATTCCGTGAAAAGAGTCGTGAAGCCCTACAGGTTGTCTAAAGTTCTGTTCAATTAGTTTTCCAGGTTGGTCATTGGTTTGACCAGAATCGACTTCCAATATAGGATGTTGGACGGTTTCATGTTCTATTTTTTGAACGGAAATCCTCTCGACTTTGCATCGATTTTCGGGATAGTCCAGGTTACTAATTCAAAAACTATTTGAAGGTGTTCGATAATGGATATGTGGTGTGTATACCTACGAAACTGGATCGAGCAATGGATGAGCGAGACGGCAGAAAACCTAGTGCAAACTCGACCCCGTACTGCTGTTGATTGCTCTGTTCTCCGCTGTTCGCGCGCGTTCCCGACGGTCCATCGGCGGCCGACGGCGTGACCAGGCCGTTCGCCTGAGATGGGCGTCCGCTGCAGATGCGAGGGTCGAGTTAGGGTTCCTCCCTCTATCGATATGTTGATTTTATATGCCTATTTTGTGTCGAACAGAATCGGGGGGGAGCTTTGTTCCGCTCGGACTGGGGTTTGGGTGAGGATTGGGCCGGGCTGGAAACTTAGAGGCTGGGCTGGTGTTTGGGTTTTTGTTTTTTCTTTTTTTGTTCTCTTTTTCTTTTTCTTTTATTCTATATTAACAATACTAATTATAGATATATATATATATATAATATATTATTATAATATATATAATATATATAATATATATATATATATAACCATATATATACGTATATTCGCATATACATATGTATACGTACTATTTTTTTACGCACATATATATATATATATATATATATATATATATATATATATATATATAGATATATATTATAATATATATATATATATAAATATATGTATACATACACCACACATATATATATATTATTTAATATACGTACAAATACACCCACATATAATATTTATTTATATGTATTCGTATACGTACAATATATTTATATTCAAAATATTCATATTCATATACACACATATTTATATATATGTTTATATATACGAACACTTATACACGTTTATATATATATTTATATATATGTACATATACACGTATAATATAATTTATATACAGACGTATTTGCACATATGTAAATATCTATTTATTATACATAACTTCCATGCATACCTACCATTACAATAATAAATATTCACGACAACCAAAATATATCCCATAATATATATTCATAATATAGTGTCTTATTTATAGAAATGTATATACACATATATATACACATATCATTATAATAAATAATTTAATAGATATAAATCGCCAATTCCTAAATATATACACAAAATATTTGCATTTACCAAACATGTCTACAAGGTCGTATTTGGTCCCACTATATGACTACATGGACTTGGATTTGACTTGGGCCCAATCTGGACAGGTTCGGTACAACTGGTTTCCCTAATACTCAATAATATAATTAAATAATAAATAAATCTTCGGTAAGGGTTAAGTCGTAACTTGGCATGATTTTCCTAGTTGGGACACTCCTATAGCTTTGTATTCTCCTACCATGGCCAAACCCTAGTCAAAGCACGCCACTGCACTATCCGTGCCATGATTCCTAGCTGTCTTGTACTCCAATTCTCAATCATGATTAAAATCATCTACCGTAATAATTACCTAAATAATCATTTAAAATTCTAAAAATTACCATTTAAATCAAATAAATTACGAAAAAATATTTTAAAAAAAATTTCGGGAAGGGGAGTTACAATGCGAAAGCCTCGAGCGGGTGCTATGCTTTATTCCTACCCACTTATACGTTCCAGTATAGTTTTCGACTTGCATTACACCTAGATGGTTAGGTTCCTTTGTGTAGGAGCGTGTGGTCTTTCCTTTGTCATGTTTCATTTACAGTTCATTATGGTATAGTTTTTATGTATCTCGTTACGTCCCTCTGAGGACCTGGTGATCTCTCCAGTGTGTGCTTTCATAATTTTCTACAGGTGTTCTAGCCAAGGCCGTGACCTTCTCCATTTCTCGAATATGATTGCTCTTGGTTCGTTTTGTCATTTTGTCGATCATTTTTTTGTACATTTATTTCATTGAGATAGTTGGTAGTGGACTTTGTCTCCGTCCAACGATTGTACCATAACTATTCTAGTTGATTCTATCTTTATTCTTTATATATTTGTGGATAAGATTTAGCATGTCTTGGTTCTCTACTTTTGCAGCTTATGTATTTATACAGAGATTCCATACATTGGAGTATTCTTCGTATATCTACAGCTAGCATGTTTGCGTACTTAGTCCTATTGATTTTGGGACTGGGACGTTACATTTTTGTGGTGGCCCATGCAGGTCGAGTTTGTCACTTTGGTTACGTTACAGTACCGATGTGAGACTGTAATATAGGATTAGAATCTAGGAATCTCATCCACATACTTGATCACCTCCCTCGACTTCCAAATTTCGAACTCTCGTTGCCTCCCTTGATTTTTGCATCTTGCTTGAACTCTTTCTACCGACACCCTATCATCTTGTGCTTAACCATGGTTAGAAGATGACTACACTACTATATACTAATTGATCAACCATATGGCTAGAAAGATTGCATTGACAATTGGAATACATGGAGATTCTTAACTAAGTTATAAGGGCATTTCTAAATGGATGATTTAATGATTAGTAGTTTGTAAGTTAGGATATTACCAAAGAATGTTTTAATCTTGAGATTTCTAAGTAGTCATCACCAGGGGACTGATAGAATTTTATTACTGGAGGAAAGATAGTTAAAATCTATGTAAAATCGATGTAAAGAAAAATTTGATGTGATTTTGTTTTGATATTAACGAATTATTGGATTATGGTTATACATTTTTGAACGTATGTAGATTTGGGTTGATGATGATCTTAAAATTGTAAAAGTGATAGTATGAATTATTTAAATTGAGTCCTACCAGTTGCGATTAGTCTGTTAATTAAAAATTAAAATTTTAAGTGGAAGTAATGATATTAAAATTGGTTTTAAAATTCTTGGAAGATGTGAAAACAATTTTGAGGAAATTTAAAATTTTGAAATCGTGTCCTTTGGTTTAAGTTTTGCAAAACTATTTAGATTTTGGGTCTAAAAGGTTGTGATCATGGATATCAAATTGATAAGATCATTTGAATATTGAGTTAACGTTGGATTACTAATATTTCAAATTTATGTGAAAGGTTACTAGCGATGTGGTGAAATTTATTTTGATTGATTAAAGAAATTTACCATTTGTGATTTTGTTTGAATGACTAGTAATAGAAGTTATGTGATGAGTGCGTTAAAAATATGGAGCTGTAAATTTTAGATTATTCGTGTTATGTTAAAAGTTTATCATGAGGGTTATTGGAGAAATTTTTGGAGTTTTAAAGTTGTGAAGTGAGAAAAAAAAATTTTGATTCATGATTTTCTTGAGTTTAGAAGTTGGTATGGAAATGTTAAATTTTGGAAAGGTTAGTAGTAACATGATAAAAGTTTACTTGGAAAGGGATTTGATTTGGTCATGATTAAATTTGACGGCTTGGAGTGAATACGAAATTTGGATAGTTCATTTTAGAGAAATTTATTAAGGAACTTTTGGAGAAAACTTGAGTTTTTAATTTTAATATTAGGCCACCAAGATAGCCCTGATAAATTGGAAGTATTCCATACTAAATGCCATGTCACTCGTGACCATGATAGTAGTATATACACAAGTGTTGCTATTCATCTACCAAACTATATTGTATCTCAATCTTTACTTACTCAATTTTTCCCTCGAATCTCGATCTTTTATGGTAACTTCTAACCCAGTTGCAATTTGAATAATGATTTAATTGTTCATTAACTGTATTCATTTAAGAGGCTATCTTCTCTCTAGAACTGTGATCCTAAATTATTTTGCTAGATTTTTATTTATTTTATTGCATGCTTTAACTTGATCTTCTTTATTTTGGAGTATTACTATTCACCTCATGAACTCCCATTTTCTATTTTGGATATTTTGGCACCCCTTACCGTGACTTAAATATTTGGAGCACAACACTAGATTTTTCTTTCCAACAAACTTCATATGTTAGACTTAGACGAGCCCACCTTAATGTAGATATATCATGTCCCACTAAAACACGTCTCCTTGTACCCTATTTTCTTGATATGACTTTCCAGTCAAATGGCTAAGCTATAACCTCAACCATGACACCAGTTACTTTCGGACTTGAATTAGAGGTCCAACGTTGACTCATTTCTTTCAACCTGATAGGTGATTGTGTTCTACTTCATTCATTAAATGCCTAACTTTGTGCTTACCTTGATTGTGTGACCCATTGTCCCATCACACTATTAGTTGAACTCTTGTATGTTGGGTAGAATACCTCAGAACCTAACAAAACATTTATCCTTATGAATCATGTTGATGAGTTTACTCAGACTAGATATTCAGAGGACCCTAAACTTATATAGGCGACCAAGCCATAAATGAAGAAAACTAGGACAACTATAAGGGCCCACACTTCAGGCAAGACTTGATTTTAAAAGATCTTGGACTATTTAAAATTTTCTTCATCAGTACCTCCCTTGCTCATATTTTGACTATCTCATGCTGCTAATGTAGCTTCATTTTTGCAAGCTTATTTCGTTATCAAGCTTGATCATGACATATATTATTGGGTGCACCCACTAACATATTGTCTAATCAGAACCGGTGCATGATGGTCTGATCAACCTATTGCACTTTGGTTCGCTTTTCATGAATTATTCTACATGGATGGAGACATAGTTAAACTTGCCTTAGAGTCTCATCCGTGACAGCATTGACAACTCTCATTTGAATTATTTTCGTCGCATATGAATCCCGTATTCGTACTCGATAGCCTCGTCCTTGAACTTTTTATTGTTTTTACTTTACTTATATTAGAAAGACCAGACACTGTACATGATAGATAGATGTATGATATCACCTTTAGTTTTCCTATCAGTTATTTCAACACGAATTTAGATAGCCACAGACCAACTCATGTGGCTATATCCTCACCTTAAACTCCACTTCTTTCCAATCCTAGAAATTTTTATTGTGCCCTTCTAATCCCACCTGAACGTACGAGAGTGATTCTAATCATCCCTTAATCAAACCCTCGACCAAGACGATTATCCAGTTCTCCCTTAAGGGATCACATTTTCTAAATTTCTAATTTATTCTCTTTGGTCTATTCAATTCCTTACTGTTCTCTAAAATTGGATATTCAAATTTTTGTTACCTTCATTAGCAACCCTTATTCAATTCCATAACCAAGATATATTTTGTATATATCGACTCCACAATTTTCTAATGCATAGTTGTGTTGAACGACGTTTTATTGCCTCCTCAAAATTTTAATTGCATTTTGGTATTGACGAACTCTCCCTATTCCTCAACCCTATCTACCCTATTAATCCTAAATTTCGAGGACGAAATTCTTGTAAGTTGGGTAGGATGTAAAACCCCTAATTTTTAAAATTACTTTTTATTACTTTATTATACTTCAATTTTTTTAATACAATTTATGGTTTTTATTAATTATTAAAAATAACCTTAGCCATTGTTGTGTTTTTAGCACAAGGCGACCATGAATTTTGGCACGAAAGATGTAGCAGTGTGCTTTGACCAGTATATTAGCCATGTCGTGGGAGGCCTAGCCATAGTTTAGTCCGAACTAGAAAAATCAGGCCGAGTTGTGAAATAACGCATTTAAAATATTTTATTTAGATATATTATTTTATATATTAATTTTTAGATGAACCGGTTTGTCCAAACCAGTCCGAATTGGGCCCGAACCAATTTAAGCCCATATAAGCATGTAATGTGACCAAATGTGGCCATGTAGGCATATTTTACGTATATACAAATATTTTCTAAATTACTTTAGAATTTTATGTGCAATTTCTAATTATTTAATTATTCGTACTATTATTGTTATTTTTATTATTAAATAATATCGTGCAATATTTGTATAAATTTTGGACCCGGATAAGTGTGTGCGGTATAAGTTCACCTATTGGAAAGATTTTATTAATTTATTATTATTAAGATTTATTTTGCGAAGATTTAATAAACATGATTATTCTATAGGGATATTATTATTATTAATATGTTGAGTTGGTTTATTATGAATGGAATTTATATATATATGTAGATATATTTAAATATACTAAATATTTGGATATGTGACATTTAAAGTGTTATTTGGATTTAGATAGATTTTTGGATATATATATAGTTATATATATAAAAGATTTAAAGATAAGAAAAAAAAAGGAAAAGAAAATAAAATAAAATAAAAATAAAAATAAAAAGTCAAACCACCCCTTAAAGGGGCGGGCCCCACCCTCTCCATGCTTGCTGCGTACAGCAGCAAGCCTCGAAATTTTTTTTTTCGTGTGGGGGCCATTGGGTTATGAGTTTTAGTAATAGTAGTATTAGGTTTTTACCTAATTTGTTTTATATATAACTTTTTCCATAGACCTCAAAATCCTAAACTTCCAAAACGAAAATTGCGGCAGAACATACCCTCTTCGTCTACGAGTTCATTTCACCAGCAACGAAGTTGTGTGCGCGACGAACGGAGCATCGAAAGTCAGTCCCTCGTCATCCACGGAGCAATTTTTCCACTCAAGGTACCCTACTTTCCGACGAAGTAACTTTTTCTCGTAGCACCGATTTTCGATCCGTAAGATTTTTTTGAAAAGTAGACTTGACCCTCTTCGAGATCTTCTACGTGGATTTCGAAATAACCCATCGACTTGCTCGAAAAATCGAGACAAAATTGAAGAAAAATATGTTTTCCGTAATACTAAAAACTATTTTAAAATGACAACTTGTCGGCCACTTTTCTTTCTGTACAATAGGATTCTGTAGAAACTAATTGAAGACAATCAAAGATAACATAACCGAGATTGTAACGCACCTTCTGGATTCACTTTTTATCTACTATGTAAAAGGTTACACATTGTTAAAGTTTCACGAAAAAATGTAAATTCTGTTTCCGAAAATTAGAAAAATACCCCGATACGGCGTCCGTCCCGACAAACCGGGCGACGTGGTCATGCACTGTATGCATCAAAAGACGCGTATGGATGTTGTCGACGTGTGGAAACTGACGGGAACCTATTTCGTTGCATGTGCGCGACGAAATCAATGCGTATCCGTCGAGATACCCCGTATCGACCCTTTGCAAATTAAGTCACAACTTTGTGCACACTCATAAAATCGTGACGAAACTTGCGCCATTGGACTCGAAATATTTTTTGGTCATGTGAGCCAAGTTTAGTTCAATTCTGAGAAGGTTGATCGGGACGCCATTTTAGCGGGCCCACAATCCTACTCAACGGACGATTTTGTGCACGGCCCACCGAAATCCAAAATTGGACATATCGTTGGGTTCGTCTCATCAAAATATATCCATAGACATGTAGTTTGATGACTTTAGAGACCGTAGGTTTTGGCGCACATTTCGGTGCAAAACGGGTCCAACGGCGGACATCGATTTGACCCAAAATTACAATTTTGCCCCTGTTCCAGAATTTAACTTTGGGACAGGCATTTCCTAGGCATATCTTATATTCCAAACTCGTTCGTGATGTTTGTTGTAGCATCCGGAGTCATCTGCAGGATTTGGCTTTCTCTGGCTCCGTTTATTTGTCGGTTCGAGCTACTGGATCTTTGCTTTTGCACATAACCTCAGGCAAGATACCTTGCCATCTTGTACTTATATTTGATTCATGATATTTTATATGTTGCTAGAGTTTTACATTAGTAAGAGTGTGTCCAAGTATGACTTGGGTGCCATCGATATGTATATCGATGTTTGTGTGTGTGCGTGTGTGTATGGACCATATATGGTAGCTGACTTTTCCGATGTGTTGAAGTTATACTCCATAACTTATTTAACCTGTTGACACATCTCATACACGACACAAGAGTGAGGATCATGGAGTTGGCACGAACCTACGTATTCGACTTGCTACTGATACGGACGGTTCGTGTGTCGGTTCATTTATGGATTAGCGGAGTCTAGATAGCGACTTGCATAGAGATATGGATCGCCAAGTCATGGATATGACTTGTGTGATACATGGGCGAAAAAAACTATTGGGACGTATGAGCTAGTCCACAGCCTTCTAGTTGCCCGGTTATGGGTTCATGGTTTCCCTGTTATGGGTGTATCGCTAGAGGATATATCAATTGCACGGTCCTGACCACACGTCAGATACGGTCAGGAGGTATGCTAGCGATACAAAGTATGGACTAGGGGATATATCCATTGCATAGCCCTGACCACGCGTCAGATACGGTCAGAGACGTATACTAGTTCATGTGAAAGCCTCTAGTGGATGCTATGTTTTATTCCTACCCACTTATACGTTCCACTATAGTTTTCGACTTGCATTACACCTAGATGGTTAGGTTTCTTTGTGTAGGAGTGTGTGGTCTTTCCTTTGTCATGTTTCATTTACAGTTCATTATGGTATTGTTTTTATGTATCTCGTTACGTCCCTCTGAGGACCTGATGATCTCTCCAGGTGTGTGCTTTCATAATTTTCTGCAGGTGTTCTAGCCAAGGCCGTGACCTTCTCCATTTCTCGAAGATGATTTCTCTTGGTTCGTTTTATCATTTTGTCGATCGTTTTCTTATACATTTATTTCATTGAGATAGTTGGTAGTGGACTTTGTCTCCGTCCAACGATTGTACCATAACTATTCTAGTTGATTCTATCTTTATTCTTTATATATTTGTGGATGAGATTTAGCATGACTTGGTTCTCTACATTTTACAGCTTATGTATTTATACGAGGATTCCATATATTGGAGTATTCTTCGTATATCTACAGCTGGCATGTTTGCGTACTTAGTCCTATATGATTTTGGGACTGGGGCGTTGCAGCCAGGACCTCAGGATATGACAACCGTATCCTGCTGTATGGAGAGATGTGCCCTTTCTACCAAGATATAAACCAGTCAACATCAATCCGTATGATGGAAAGACATCTGCAAGCAGGTACATCACCTATTTCGAAGTCACAACCGACCATCTGCCTCATGACGACGCCATCCTTACACGGTTGTTCATCGGGGCACTGGAGGTGGTCGCCTTCGACTGGTACCGCAACTTGTCGGACAACTGCATCCATTCCTTTGTTGGCTTCAAACGTATATTCCTGGAGAGGTTCGACGAAGTAGGACAAGACGTGACGATGTCCACCCTCATGGACGTTGTCCAGGGAGAAAAGGAGCTGACAAGGAACTATATCGAACGGTTTCGTCAAACCGCGATGAAGTTGCCTTCCGGTAACCCTGATTCCTCCTTAATTGAAATTTGCCAAAAGAGGCTGCTTCCCATGTAACAACCAGTTTTCTGAAATTGGGGTATTTTTGAAAATTTATTATTTTTATTATTTATTAGTGGTATTTTAGTCATAATATGATTTTTGGGTGATTTTAGTTAAGTTAAACCATTTTCTAAGTCATGACTTATGACTTTGTGATTTACTAGTATAACCCTAGTGTAAACCCTAGAGATTTCATAACCTAGAGACTAACCATGATCATGTGAGCCTAGCCATAGGTTTAGAACATCAAATTAGGGCTTTTTAGCCTAAAAGGGTATTTTGGTAATTTTTTAGGATTTATTTGGAATTATTTGGATTTATGTGATTTATTATTATTTAATTATTGATTAGTGTCATGTAAGTCCCTAACCTAGTTTAGCACTAATCTAGAGATTAGTTACTAACCTAGAATGCTAAGGGGATAGATATTTGCATTGGTTAAAGTATAAAAAATATCTAGATATTTCAAAATGGATATTTTGCTTGAATTACTCAAAATATCTTCAACCCTTTACCTAGAAGTCCTTGCCTTCACCATGAAGCAACCCAAGGACACCCCCCTACCTCTTGGGCTGGCCATAGGACTACCCCCTTCCTATATAACCCCATCACACTCATTCATGATCATTTTTTTACATGAATTAAAAACCTAGTTTCTACACAACTTCACACCTTCACCATTTAACCAAATTAGCTCCAAATTGAGCCTAGTTTCTTGCATTGAAACCCCCTACCAATGAGGATGCTAAGGGAGGCTAGCTAGCAAGGTTGAAGATCAGTTTGGCCATCTCAAGTGAAGAGGATACCCCCCCTACTTTGGTGTTTTTTTGACTTTTCACCAAATAGGTAAATACCTATAAACCTTGTTAATATTCTGTTTTTTCTTCATAAACGCATGCATCTAGGTACCATAGAACTGTAGGCTAAGTTTGGTGAGATTTAGGATTGGTTTGGTGTCCGTATCGGACACGTATCTGTGTTCTAATTACAGTATTTGGTGAAATGTCACTTAGGATTAAACCTTGTTATTTTGTAAAACAAAATATATTTTTGGTAGCCCTAGACATGTAGGACACAACCCTAGTTGACTGAGCACACTTCGAGTTGTGTCCGTGTCCAAAACAGGACACGAACACGCTGTTAAAACCAGACTGTGCACACTGTAAAACCCTATTGTTTGACCTTCGTGTCGTGTCCACACGTGTCGTGGACACGATACAGGAACTTGGACACATGCCCTGACACCCCACCTATCCTAGGACACGACCACGACACCATAGGTTTCACAAACGTGGCCCTAGACTGGCCGACACGCGCGCACGAGACTGTGCACGCTTCCCTGCTACTCGACCTAATTTTCGGACACGACACGCCATGAGGACACGTGGAAATTGACACAGAGGAGGGGGCCATCACTGTCAGACCCCCCCTCAAATATCACGACCTCTCGTGTCGTATCGAGAGAGCTCTGACACGAATACGGGTTTTACACTGCACTGTGCGCACTACACAGAGCACATTTCGAGCGTGTCGTGTCGCACGGACATACCACGTGGACACCTCGTGGTGACACGAGCGTGTAGCCCATCCCTTGGCGTACACATGGACACAAGCACGAGAAGTTTTGTGTCCTGTGTTGCGTACACGAGACACTGGAACACGTGCACGACGCGGCCTGAAACACGCGTATCAGTCGTATTTCCCCGACTGATACGGACCTCGTGCTGTGTCCTGAGGACACGTGGACACGTTGCAGGAACCTAGACACCTAGCCCTACCCTAGGCGAACCTAGGTACACACCCACGTATCGTGTCGTGTCGTGTGTCGCATGTTATACGCGCGTGCACACGTGCACGAGGAGTGGCCTGATTTGTGCACTATTTCGAGTTCTTAGTTGTTTGGACACGATTGTGTCCTCTTTTTTGGACACAACCACTTGTGTGACACATACATGTTATGTTTAAACTTTACCAACCAATAGATTTATATTTTTTACTCGATTTGTTGATGAATTCACATTTCCCCCAATATCCTTCACTGTGTACAGTATTCCCAGTTTTTGGTGTATTTCCAGTTTTCAAAAATGGATTTTGAATCGATTTTAGTATCTATATATGTGTGTATTTGCCTATATATACATTGTATATCTGAGTATATGTGTATATGAGTGTGTGTGTGTCTACGTATAGTGTATGTGAGTGTCTATATATGTATATATGGGTGTGTAGGAGTGGGTGTATATATGTATGTATAATGTGTGTGTGTGTGTGTGATTCCTGTTCTCAGGAATCTGAGAACAGCCCCTCCCCTTTCCTGTGTATCCAGAGTCTCCTTCTCTCTCTCACTGTCCAGCTCTCTCTCTCACTCCAGTTACATCTCTCTCTATTTCCCTCTATATATATATATATATATATATATATATATATATATATATATATATATATATATATATGTTATATTATGTATAGATATATATATTGGTATATATTGTTGATATTTATGGGGTATTGTATATGTATATATGTATGTATTGTAGGTATGTGTGAGTGGTTCTCAGTTTTCTGAGAACACACCCTTCCCCCCTTCTTCCTGTGTTAATCCTCCTCTCCCTCACTGTTCAGTTAAGTCACTCTCTTTCTCTCTCTCTCTCACTTTCTTCCCTCTCTATGTATTTGTAATATATATATATAAGTTTTGTGAATATATATAGGTATATATATATGATATATATATATTTTTTACTAGATCATATAGTGTCATTATATATATATGTGGGTGATTTGTAATATATATAGAGTGTTCATATATTGATATATAGGATTAGATAGATTGTGTATATCTATATATATAGATATGAATATATATATATGTGACTTCCTAGGTATAGTTTTATATGGAACCCTATGACAACTAGCCTATGGCCTAGGTTGCTAGCCTATGGCTTTGGGGCTAACTCAATTGACCTAATGGCCCAAAACACTAACTAGTTGACCCTTGTTGACTAAGGGTTGACCAAAGTCAACCTTAGGTCAAATTTGACCTAGTTAACCTAGAATTGACTAGGATTGACCTAAAAATGACTAGTTTAACTAGTCTGGCCATGTTTGACCTAATTACCTTACTGACTAGTCCTTGTTTGACCCAAAACCTTAGTTGGTCTAAGTTTGACCTAGATTTGACTAACCTTGACTTGTTGACCTTGTTTGACTCTAATTGACTTAGTTTGATTTCCTGTGACCTAGTTTGACTGTTGAGTTGACCAAGAGTTGACTTTTGACCAGATTGACCTAGAATCATGTAGTATGCATTGTATACTTTATTTTTACCATTGTGGATACATTGTGACTTGTATTGCTCTGATTAGGAGCCATACACCTCTCCTCAGGCAGTATATCCTCTTCAGACATTCAGTTATCAAGCGAGTACATTCTCTGACCGTTTCATACTTGTTCAGGTTTTACTTCTCGCTCTAGATTACTTTACTTGATGTTGTCACGTTGGTAACACGGATTGGTACTATATGGATCTTTACATGAGATTTTATCCCCCTCGGGAACATCGGGTACTTCGTGTTACGTGTGTTTTACTTTCATCATGTACTCCTGTGCTTCCATCATGCATGTATACTCATGTGATCATGTACTCTCACGATTCACTGAGCCCTCATATATACTATCATGTGCACCCTTTTATGGGCCCCCATGTGATATCATGTACAATAACATAACCTGTTTAGATCCTTGTGTATTGATTGGGGAAAAGGAGGAGTAGAAGTGGACATGTGAATAATTCTAAAGTAGTGTAATCATGTGCAAACTCAGTAGTATAATCATGTATAAATTCTAGCCATTCACATGCCTATCTTGTACTCTACATCACTAGTCACTTATAGTTCTCTATATACAGTAGATATTTTATTACAGCTATCTCTTTTACAGCGTATATTTCCTTTCAGCATTTCCTGTATCTTACTCTTTTGCCTGTATCGTATTTCCTAACCTGTTATGAACTGTGTGAGATGTATTGTTCTCGTTTCTGTTCTGACTGGACCTATTGAAAATATTACAGAGGATGAGGATGAGGCCCTGGTGACTACCTATTATGGAGCAGGACTAGATGATACTTATGTTGTGGACCCTCAGCAGGATCCACCTGCAGCTGAGGATGTTGCCCCAGTAGTCTAGGCTAGTTTAGCTAGACGGTCTTTTCTGTATTATATTTTGTCTCACATTCTGAGTTGTATTTTAAGATGTGGAGATGTATAGACTCTTAGACTTATTGTATTATGAGTTGTCATTCTGGATGTTATGTATCCTAGATACTTAGACTTATTTCATCTATGCTACTGTTCTCTTTGAGTTACTGTCTATCTATCTATCTTTCATTCTTCTACCCTAGATGTGATTGAGATGTATATTGTTATGTCACCTCCATTCGGAGAGTATAAACTGTACAGGTACCTTTATATTGTTAGATGGTTGACCTAGGACAGCGTTCTACCGCCGATACTGCGGCGTAGGCTGGGCGTTGTTACGTTCTCGTACCCTAACAGTGGGTGCGGGTCGTGACACGTTTTTAGTGGTGGCCCATATAGGTCGAGTTTATGTAGTGATATTCGAACTAGATTATCACTACAGCCTGTGATAGGATTGGAGGAATAGGCTTAGTGAGAGAGGATACTCAATCATTGTTAGGATACCTTGAGAGATTCCGGGAATGACCCTTGAGAACCTTATTTTGAATTACGATTTAAACTCCTTTTCCCTTGATTGAATTTAATTTTTGGAGGATTCACTGTAAAACTTTGAATCCTGGTGTTAGTTGATGATTTTGAAATTTTTGTAGTTGTTAATTTTTAATTTTTTTATGTTAGATTAATATCTTTTATTTTAGGGTACTCAATCACAATTATGAGAAAACTCTCATCTGTTTCTTGCCATCAAATCCTCTTGCTAATTGCTTTCCATTGAAATGAACTGTCCCCTCTATTTTTGCATCTTGCTCAACTCTTTCTACCAAACTATGTGACTGTATCCCAAACCTGACTTACTCGACATTTTCTCAAATAAAGACTTTATTTAGACCTTCTAACCTTGACCTTTGATTTGATCGAACCCTAACTATATTCATCTAGTAACCTATCTATCCCTAGGGCTGTGTTCCTAAATTATTTACTGGATTCCTAATTATTTTATTCCATGGGTTAATTTGATCTTCCTTAATTTTGTATCAATTGTCACGTCTTGAACTCCCACTTTCTTTTTTTTTTAGATCATTGGACGTCCTTTACCGTGACTTAGATATTCAGAGTATAATACTAGCTGTTACCTCCCAACAAACTTTACATGTAAGACCTAGACTAGCCTACCTTCATGTAGGTATTCCATGTCCTACTAAAACCCGTCTCCTTGTACTCTATTTTGTTGATATGATTTTCTGGTCAAATGGCTAAACTATAACCTCTACCGTGATACTAAATTTATTCTTATTTCAATTAGAAATCCACCTTGGTTCAATTCTTTCGACCTGGCATGTGATGGTGCTCTGCTTGAATCCTTAAAATACTTAACCTTGTACCTTACCTTGAATGCTTGACCCGATTGGTTGAGGATCTTGGACTATGTATCTTCCTTCATCATTACCACCCTTATATCTTGTGCTACTAAATTAGCCTTAGTTTTGCAAGCTTATCTATTTTCGAGCTTGGTCATGACATATTTTACTGGGTGGCCACCCACTAACATATTGTCTAATCAGAACCGGTACATGATGGTCTGATCAACCTATTGCACTTTGGTTCGCTTTTTTTTTCATGTATCAATCTACGAGAATAGAGACATAGTTAAACTTGACCCTAGAGTCTTATCCGCAACAGCCTTGACAATTCTTCTTGGAATTATTTTATCGCCTATGAACCTCGTATTCGTATCCAGTTGGATTAAATTTAATCATGACCTGGATCTTCATCATTGGATGCTCGTGCTCATACTTGATTTTATTGATTTCCCATCTTGCCCAAATCTCGATTTATCCTGAAATTGATCAACTTAGATCATGTCAAGACTAAAATCTATTTGTGATTGTTTGTGCCTAAATTTTCAATTTTCTTTTACCACTTTATGGAATAGTAACTTTTAATGATTTCAAACTTGCTTGTTAATGACCAATTTTTATATAGGATGGTAGACGGCCCTATAGCCTCGATGATTGTTGTTCCCTTACCTTCCCAATTAGGACACCCTAGATTGCTTGGACGTTTGATACCATAGGACAGTCTTGATCTAGAATGACTAGTGCACCTAGATGAGACCACAGACTGTCCCATTTAACCTATCCCCTTGGTACCACTATTGCATCATAATTTCTGGTTCAATTTAGGTAACACAGACTTTTCCCACTCTAAATTATGATCATCGTAGGCACATTACCGTGACTTTTAAGTTAGGAACACAAGACTAGTTGTTTTCTCAAAACTGACTCCACATACATGACCTAGACATGATATACTACACCCATGACCTTAGTGTCCCACTCAGGCATACCATCGTGTGCTTCATTTGCTTAGTACGATTTTCCTGACTCGAGGCTCCATCCTGATTTACCCCATGGAGTTACTTGATTTCGATTTGAATTGAGGACACCTTATGACCTAAAACTGCCAGCCAATTTTTGGACATGACCCAGTATAGGTCTACTACCCATATTTGCTTGTTGACCTTGTATGTTGCCTAGGTAGTGGCTTCGATCCTGATTGTTGGAGGTTTGACCTAGGAGGAGTACGACCATCTAAATTTCGAGGACGAAATTATTTT
Organism: Iris pallida; assembly: GCA_029216955.1. NCBI lineage: Eukaryota > Viridiplantae > Streptophyta > Magnoliopsida > Asparagales > Iridaceae > Iris > Iris pallida. Next base: position 272,970 of record JANAVB010011799.1, on the reverse strand, counting down.
AAGATGGGTAGACTTGTAACACCCAGTTTTCTGAAATTAGGGTATTTTTGAAAATTTATTATTTTTATTATTTATTAGTGGTATTTTAGTCATAATATGATTTTTGGGTGATTTTAGTTAAGTTAAACCATTTTCTAAGTCATGACTTATGACTTTGTGATTTACTAGTATAACCCTAGTGTAAACCCTAAAGATTTCATAACCTAGAGACTAACCATGATTATGTGAGCCTAGCCATAGGTTTAGAACATCAAATTAGGGCTTTTTAGCCTAAAAGGGTATTTTGGTAATTTTCTAGGATTTATTTGGAATTATTTGGATTTATGTGATTTATTATTATTTAATTATTGATTAGTGTTATGTTAGTCCCTAACCTAGTTTAGCACTAATCTAGAGATTAGTTACTAACCTAGAATGCTAAGGGGATAGATATTTGCATTGGTTAAAGTATAGAAAATATCTAGATATTTCAAATGGATATTTTGCTTGAATTACTCAAAATATCTTCAACCCTTTACCTAGAAGTCCTTGCCTTCACCATGAAGCAACCCAAGGACACCCCCCTACCTCTTGGGCTGGCCATAGGACTACCCCCTTCCTATATAACCCCATCACACTCATTCATGATCATTTTTTACATGAATTAAAAACCTAGTTTCTACACAACTTCACGCCTTCACCATATAACCAAATTAGCTCCAAATTGAGCCTAGTTTCTTGCATTGGAACCTCCTACCAATGAGGATGCTAAGGGAGGCTAGCTAGCAAGGTTGAAGATCAATTTGGCCATCTCAAGTGAAGAGGATACCCCCCCTACTTTGGTGTTTTCTTGACTTTTCACCAAATAGGTAAATACCTATAAACCTTGTTAATATTCTATTTTTTCTTCATAAATTCATGCATCTAGGTACCATGGAACTGTAGGCTAAGTTTGGTGAGATTTAGGATTGGTTTGGTGTCCGTATCGGACACGTATCTGTGTTCTAATTACAGTGTTTGGTGAAATGCCACTTAGGATTAAACCTTGTTATTTTGTAAAACAAAATATATTTTTGGGTAGCCCTAGACATGTAGGACACAACCCTAGTTGACTGAGCACACTTCGAGTTGTGTCCGTGTCCAAAACAGGACACGAACACGCTGTTAAAACCAGACTGTGCACACTGTAAAACCCTATTGTTTGACCTTCGTGTCGTATCCACACGTGTCGTGGACACGATACAGGAACTTGGAAACATGCCCTGACACCCCACCTATCCTAGGACACGACCACGACACCATAGGTTGCACACACGTGGCCCTAGACTGGCCGACACGCGCGCACGAGACTGTGCACGCTCCCCTGCTACTCGACCCAATTTCCGGACACGACACGCCATGAGGACACGTAGAAATTGACACAGAGGAGGGGGCCATCACTGTCAGACCCCTCCTCAAATATCACGACCTCTCGTGTCGTGTCAAGAGAGCTCTGACACGAACACGGGTTTTACACTGCACTGTGCGCACTGCACAGAGCATATTTCGAGCGTGTCGTGTCGCACGGACACGCCACGTGGACACCTCGTGGTGACACGAGCGTGTAGCCCATCCCTTGGCGTACACATGGACACGAGCACGAGAAGTTTTATGTCCTGTGTCGCGTACACGAGACACTGGAACACGTGCACGACACGGCCTGAAACACGCGTATCAGTCGTATTTCTCCGACTGATACGGACCTCGTGCTGTGTCCTGAGGACACGTGGACACGTTGCAGGAACCTAGAAACCTAGCCCTACCCTAGGCGAACCTAGGTACACACCCACGTGTCGTGTCGTGTCGTGTGTCGCGTGTTATACGCGCGTGCACACGTGCACGAGGAGTGGCCTGATTTGTGCACTATTTCAAGTTCTTAGTTGTTTGGACAGGATTGCGTCCTCTTTTTTGGACACATCCACTTGTGTGACACATACATGTTATGTTTAAACTTTACCAACCAATAGATTTACATTTTTTACTCGATTTGTTGATGAATTCACATTTCCCCCAATATCCTTCACTGCGTACAGTATTCCCAGTTTTTGGTGTATTTCCTGTTTTCAAAAATGGATTTTGAATCGATTTTAGTATCTATATATGTGTGTATTTGCCTATATATACATTGTATATGTGTATATGAGTGTGTGTGTCTATGTATAGTGTATGTGAGTGTCTATATATATATATATATGGGTGTGTAGGAGTGGGTGTATATTTGTATGTATAATGTGTGTGTGTGTGTGTGTGATTCCTATTCTCAGGAATCTGAGAACAGCCCCTCCCCTTTCCTGTGTATCCAGAGTCTCCTTCTCTCTCTCACTGTCCAGCTCTCTCTCTCACTCCAGTTACATCTCTCTCTATTTCCCTCTATATATATATATATGTTATATTATGTATAGATATATATATTGGTATATATAGTTGATATTTATAGGGAATTGTATATGTATGTATTGTAGGCGTGTGTGAGTGGTTCTCAGTTTTCTGAGAACACACCCTTCCCCCCTTCTTCCTGTGTTAATCCTCCTCTCCCTCACTGTTCAGTTAAGTCACTCTCTCTCTCTCACTTTCTTCCCTCTCTATGTATTTGTAATATATATATATATAAGTTTTGTGAATATATATAGGTATATATATATATATATATAACATATATATAGGTATATATATATATATAATATATATATATTTTTTACTAGATCATATAGTGTCATTATATATATATATATATATGTGGGTGATTTGTAATATATATATATATATAGTGTTCATATATTGATATATAGGATTAGATAGATTGTGCATATCTATATATATAGATATGAATATATATATGTGACTTCCTAGGTATAGTTTTATATGGAACCCTATGACAACTAGCCTATGGCCTAGGTTGCTAGCCTATGGCTTTGGGGCTAACTCAATTGACCTAATGGCCCAAAACACTAACTAGTTGACCCTTGTTGACTAAGGGTTGACCAAAGTCAACCTTAGGTCAAATTTGACCTAGTTAACCTAGAATTGACTAGGATTGACCTAAAAATGACTAGTTTAACTAGTCTGACCATGTTTGACCTAATTACCTTACTGACTAGTCCTTGTTTGACCCAAAACCTTAGTTGGTCTAAGTTTGACCTAGATTTGACTAACCTTGACTTGTTGACCTTGTTTGACTCTAATTGACTTAGTTTGATTTCCTGTGACCTAGTTTGACTGTTGAGTTGACCAAGAGTTGACTTTTGACCAGATTGACCTAGAATCATGTAGTATGCATTGTATACTTTATTTTTACCATTGTGGATACATTGTGACTTGTATTGCTCTGATTAGGAGCCATACACCTCTCCTCAGACAGTATATCCTCTTCAGACATTCAGTTATCAAGCGAGTACATTCTCTGACCGTTTCATACTTGTTCAGGCTTTACTTCTCGCTCTAGATTACTTTACTTGATGCTGTCACGTTGGTAACACGGATTGGTACTATATGGATCTTTACATGAGATGTTATCCCCCTCGGGAGCATCGGGTACTTCATGTTACGTGTGTTTTACTTTCATCATGTACTCCTGTGCTTCCATCATGCATGTATACTCATGTGATCATGTACTCTCACGATTCACTGAGCCCTCATGTATACTATCATGTGCACCCTTTTATGGGCCCCCATGTGATATCATGTACAATAACATAACCTGTTTAGATCCTTGTGTATTGATTGGGGAAAAGGGGGAGTAGAAGTGGACATGTGAATAATTCCAAAGTAGTGTAATCATGTGCAAACTCAGTAGTGTAATCATGTATAAATTCTAGCCATTCACATGCCTATCTTGTACTCTACATCACTAGTCACTTATAGTTCTCTATATACAGTAGATATTTCATTACAGCTATCTCTTTTACAGCGTATATTTCCTTTCAGCATTTCCTGTATCTTACTCTATTGCCTGTATCGTATTTCCTAACCTGTTATGAACTGTGTGAGATGTATTATGCTCGTTCCTGTCCTGACTGGACCTGTTGAAAATATTACAGAGGATGAGGATGAGGCCCTGGTGACTACCTATTATGGAGCAGGACTAGATGATACTTATGTTGTGGACCCTCAGCAGGATTCACCTGCAGCTGAGGATGTTGCCCCAGTAGTCTAGGCTAGTTTAGCTAGACGGTCTTTTCTGTATTATATTTTGTCTCACATTCTGAGTTGTATTTTGAGATGTGGAGATGTATAGACTCTTAGACTTATTGTATTATGAGTTGTCATTCTGGATGTTATGTATCCTAGACACTTAGACTTATTTCATCTATGCTACTGTTCTCTTTGAGTTACTGTCTATCTATCTATCTTTTATTCTTCTACCCTAGATGTGATTGAGATGTATATTGTTATGTCACCTCCATTCGGAGAGTATAAACTGTACAGGTACCTTTATATTGTTAGATGATTGACCTAGGACAGCGTTGTACCGCCGACACTGCGGCGTAGGCTGGGCGTTGTTACGTTCTCGTACCCTAACAGTGGGTGCGGGTCGTGACATCCCACAATCAGCCTCTGGATGGGCAAAAGTCAGTTTAAAGATTGGAAGACTTTTATTATTTGCGCCACTAGCGCAGAAGACAAGTTAAAAAAAGCTCGCCAACTGGGATTGCACGTCTCGAAAGGAGAGGATAAGGGCAAACGCCCTGACACTAACAGCAGTAATGGTGGTAACCCCTCCAACAATCGAGACAACAAGAAAAAATAGGCTATGGTGGCCGACACAGCTCCGAAGCCTGAACCGAAGCCAGCAGATAAGCAGTGGCCTCAGATGACCTACTCCTTCGAAGACGGCCATGTTAAGCCCATCTTGGACATGCTCATACAAGGAGGTCGAATCCATCTCCCTCCTCCAAGATGTGAACCTCGTCCTACAGAGATGGAAGGCCCCAAGTACTGCCACTATCATCGCTATGTCTACCATGCTACATAAGACTGCTACCAACTGAAGTGATACATCCAGCATCTCGTCGATTCTAAGGCCTTGGCTATTGATTTCGAAGAGGTGACCATAGCAGCCAACATGGTGTCAGTACAATTCGGCAGCTTTCCTCCGACAAAGACTTAAGATGGAGTAGTGCCCGTTCCCAGGGCAAGAATGGAAGTCGCTAATCTTCCATCTCCCCGAGAACAGGCTGCTGGGCTAGTGCCCCTTACCACATCACGAGAGGAGGTCATGTGGGTCCATCCGGATCTGGTACCGGAAGTGACTCAGTCCGTACTACCCTCCACCAGCAAGAAGAAGAGTAGAAAAGTCAAATTATGCCGCACAATCTCGGCAGAGGTCGAAGAAGCTACTGCTGTTGTTACCCGATCTGGCGCCCAAACCCAACCTCCACCGGGTAACTCGGCTGAAGATCATCAGCCGACAGCTGTTGATGCCCCAGGACCTTTTCAGCCTTCGACGACCGACAAGCCTAGGCCAAAGGAGACTCGTTTTGACAAGTCGCTTCGAAGAGAGACGTCTCATGGGTTGGAGAGGCCCTACAACTTCGACATCTTGGCACAATTGGCCAACACACCGGCCAAATTATCACTATACGAGCTCATGAGACTCTCTAAAGATGTTTGCGTCGCACTGAGCGAGGCACTCCAGAATGCCGACGCATATCTGGCTCAGTACAATCTCACTGGGGAGAGCTCGCCTGCAGATCTTCAAGACAGCGCTTGCACGGGTGCAATGCCCAACATTGTCTTCACTCCGCAAGATATGCTTATCAAGACCAACCTGCACAATCGCCCTCTGTATTATACTGGGTACATTGGCGATATCAAGATGGATCGGATGCACATTGACCCCGGTTCTTCCATTAGCATCATCCCAAAGAGCCTGCTACACCATCTGCGCATTCCAATGCATTGTCTGACGCCGACAAGCACCGCCATTAGCGGTTTCAATTCAGGCAGAAGCTATCCGATCGGAAAGATTCATCTGAAATGCCAAATCGACGATCTTCAATCAGAAGTGACCTGTTATGTCATAGATGCGGATACTTTCTATAATATTCTCCTGGGGCGTCCTTGGATACACGATTACATGATCGTGCCTTCCACACTGCACTAATGCTTCAAGTACGTCGATAAGCATGGCTTCGTGAGGACAGAATTTGCTGACATCGATCCATTTAAAGGGGTTGAATCTTACTACTCCGACTCATGCTTGTACGAGAAGTCAAAAAGGCACCTTCTCGAAGAAGATACTCAAGCTCCAACTGAGGCAACAACTGGATCGGAAGGACCTCTAACGATCTATGTCACTCCCTGTTTTCGAATTAGGGGTATTTTCATTATTTTCCAAGTTTTATAATTTTTGGGAATTTTATTTGATTTTATAGGATTTTTAGGAATTTGTTTGATTTAGTTTGAATTTTATCCAATTTGGACTTAAGTTGGAGATCCGGGTAGTCTGGACACTAGTGGGACCTACATACTAGCTGGGCTTGGCCCACATGCCATCCTAACTAGGCTAGAATCTAATAAACCACACTCCCATGGCTTAACTAGTCATTAGAGGCTTAATTAGTCAATTTAGAGTTAAACCAAAACAAACCGAACCAAACCAAATCCAAACCAACCCAAACTAAGTCTATCAGGTGTGGAGGCTTAATGGGTCTCCACCCAAATCCCTTAAACCCCACATGGCCGGCCATGTATAGGCCACCTCCCCCTTCCCTTTACTTCATCTCTAAGTAATCTCTCTCTCTCTCTCTTCATTTCACCCTTTTCTTTTGAAGCTTCTTCTTCCTCAAGGCAACCAATTCTAGGTATGCTCATTAACCCCCATTAATTTTCTCTCTTGCATTTATTCCTTCACAATAAATGTAGAGGAGACCATTCTCCACACATTGACCCTAGCTTTTATAGGTTTTCCCAAAAACCTAGTTTAAGGATTTATTAGGGGTTTTCCTTTTTAGAGACGAATATATATATATATATATATATATATATATATATATATATATATATATATATGTGTGTGTGTGTGTGTGTGTGTGTGTGTGTGTGTGTGTGTGTGTGTGTGTGTGTGTGTGTGTGTGTGTGTGTGTGTGTGTGTATGTATTGTGTGTGTGTGTGTGTGTAGAGGAGAGTGGTGGTGGTGGTGTCAGGAGAGAGTGTGTGTTTTACTGTGTGTGTGTCTATATATATATATATATATATATATATATATATATATATATATATATATATATATATATATAGCTAGATGTTTAGATATATATATATATATATATATATATATATATATATATATATATATATATATATATATATATATATATATATATATATATATAGGGAGGCAATGAAGAGAATAAGAAGTAGCAGCAATAGCAGTAGGAAGCAGGAGCAGCAGCAGCAGTAGCTACTGCAGTAGCAGCAGCAGCAGCATTAGCCATAGCAGCAGCAGCAGCATTAGCCATAGCACTGGCAGCAGCAGAAGTTAGCAGGAATAGCAGTAGGAGCAGCAGTAGACGAAGAATAAGAAAAAGGAGACGGAGAATAAGACGGAGAATAAGGAGAAGGAGACGGAGAATAAGACGGAGAATAAGGAGAAGGAGACAGAGAATAAGGAGAAGGAGAATAAGGAGAATAAGTAGAAGAAGAATAAGAAGAAGAATAAGACGGAGAATAAGGAGGAGGAGACAGAGAATAAGGAGAAGGAGACGGAGAATAAGGAGAAGAAGAATAAGAAGAAGAATAAGACGGAGAATAAGGAGAAGGAGACGGAGAATAAGGAAAAGGAGAAGGAGAATAAGGAGAAGAAGAATAAGAAAGAGACGGAGAATAAGGAGAAGGAGAATAAGGAGAAGAAGAATAAGAAGAAGAATAAGGAGAAGAAGAATAAGAAGATGAATAAGACGGAGAATAAGAATAAGGAGAAGGGAAGGAAATAAGAGAAGGAGAAGGAGAAGGAGAAGGGAATGTAGGAAATCAAATTAGAGAGGGTTTGTGAGTGAGTCGAATTTAGTGAAAGGGTAAATTAAGATATGGGTTTCGGAGTTCAAGATGGACTCGGATATGGGTTGACTTCCAATGTTCTCCTATGACCAAAGTTGACCTAACTAGACTTGTCTTGACCTAGAATGACAGAATATAATTTAATTTGATTTGACTTTACTTCCTAAACATAGTATTGATACGTCTTGTTATCTATAGGTCGTCGAGGCGCTGCATTAGATCCAGTTGACATATTATATCATATCACAGGCGAGTACATTCTCTGATAACTTTTTCCTAATTTATGACAACTGTTATGATTCATGTACTTAGTATAGATATACTTATTCCTGACACATGGTTCTCACGGATTGGTATTCCTGGATCTCGACGAGAGATGTTACTTCTTGTTAGCTTGGGATGTATTGTGCAAGCTCCCTTGTAGCTCTTGCGCAATATGTGGTCACTGATTCTAGAGAAGACTTGCTCCCTTCTCATAGAATCCCGTGCAGTGATGTGTCTTGTTTGGATCCATTCTACCAGTTGGGGGTGGAGTAGTAGTAACATATGCCTGTGATCAAATCCATCTTACATTCTTGAACAGTGTTAGTCATATACCGCACTTATGACTAGCCAGGCCAGTTCTTTACAGGTTTCCAAGCCGGTCACAAGCTGAAACTACTACTCACACATATTGGATAGATGGCTTACCCTGATTTATGTACATACCATGATCAGTTCTACTTTCCTGTTCTAGCTCTAGTGTCACGACCCGCACCCGCTTTTTGGACGCGAGCTCGTGAGCAAGTCATCTACGTATCGAACGGACTCCAGTCCGACTTGAATACGTAAATGCTGTCAAGGCTATGGTATACTGCCAAATCATGGCAAACAAATCTATATCTCAATCCATAATAAGAATATGAAACATGAATGAACACTATGGGTCGTGGTCTGCAGCCCACTAGCAAATATGTCCGATAAGACTCTAAAAAAATAACAAGAGTCTAAATTGAATCAAGAAACATGATATCTCATGATAAGAAAAGTAAAGCACGAGCGAATAATAAACACAATAACGATACCTGAATCCCGCAAGAATCGCAAATCCTCCGCCATCCAGAACTACTAGCTAACTCTATGCAATCGCTAAACCTGAGGAGATCATCAGGTCCTCAGAGGACATAGCAAGATACATAATATACATGCCAATCTAACAGTTTTATCATGCGCAAGAAAATAAGAAAGAAAGAACAAGAACAAGACAAATAACTACGAACACGAACACGAATACGAACACGGACACGAACACGAACACGGATACGAACACTAGAACAACTACGTATAAATGAACTGCCGGATGAACGATAATCACGAGATCAATGGAAGAAACCAAACCCTCATCCCGAGTGTGGACTCACGGGTTTGAACTAAACACTAACCCTCGTTCCGAGTGTGGACTCTCTGGTTAGTACTAACCCTCGTCCCGAGTGTGGACTCTCTGGTTAGTTCACGGCAAGGCACCCTCGTCCCGAGTGTGGACTCTCTGGTACAAATACTACATCCTCGTCCCGTGTGTGGACTCTTTAATGTAAAAACCCTTGTCCCGAGCGTGGACTCTCTGGTGCAAGTCAAGTCAAGTCTACACCCTCGTCCCGAGTGTGGACTCTCTGGTGCAAATAATCGACATCCTAGTCCCAAGTGTGGACTCACGGATGTAAACAGATCAAGAAAAACACCCTCGTCCCGAGTGTGGACTCTCTGGTGTCAAGGAAAACAATATCAAGAATTTAGCAGTTCAATTACACGTACTTGTTCTATGACACGACTCAAAACAAGGTAGTGACGAGAACAACTCCAAACACAAGGTCAAGCATGGACACGGCTATATGCAACAAGAACAACTCCACAGAAAATATCACGAAAAGCACATGTCCATAAATAATCCAAAGACTGTAAAATGAAAGAAAATGCATGTAAATAAAACTATAGAGGAAGGCAAGGTATACTTGCCTGGAGGTTGCACACAGATCCACAAAATATAGTCAACTAGTGAGCCATATAGTCCAAGTCATCACAACTGTCTCCGAAAGCTGAAATAAATATTGCCAACATTCTCAGAATAGTCAAATTAGCTAGGATTGCCTGTCCTTAAGTCCAATTCTGGACACAGGCAAAAATGGTGTCCGCCGTTGGATCCGCTTTGCACTGAAAAATGTGCCAGAGTCAATGGTCTCTAAAGTCGTCAAACTACATGTCTACGGATCCGACTTTTTGATACGAACCCAACCGTATGCCCAGAGTTGGATTCCGGCGGACCGTACACAAAATTGCCCGTTGAGTCGGATCGTGGGGCCCGTAAAACGGTGTTCCGATTTTACTGCCTCAGAATCGGACCAAATTTGGCATGCAGGACCAGAAAAATGATATGGTCCTGTTGGCTCAAGTTTTGTCTCGATCTGGCGAACGTGCACAAAATAATTGAGAAATTTGCAAAGTGTACGATACGGTAAATTTCGATGGATACGCATCAAATTCGTCGCGCACACGCGACCAATTTGAATTCCGCCAAAGCCCACACGACCACGAAGCCGTTACGCACCTTTCGATGCTTTCGGTTCGCGACCACGTCGTCCGGATTGGTGGGACGTACGTCGTGCGGATGAGTTTTCTAAGTTTTGAAAACTATTTTTACAGGTTTTTCCTTATTTTTGTGTCGATTTATTTTAGCATCTACTGCTTATAAAAATAATCTAAAAATAGGGTTTGAATGCTGGTTAGGTTGTCTAACAATGTGTTAAAATGGATTTCAAAAATCCTAACTGCTCTGTCCATATTTATCCTTCCAAAACTCGATTTAGGGTGGGAAGTTGTTCTGTTTTCGTCTCTTTAGAAACTGGTTTTCCTGAGATTTCATCCTTGGATATCTTGTGATCTGGTTACCTAGATTAAAAACTATTTTACAGGAGTCGAATCCTATGTGTTGTGTTTGCAACGTGCTAATTAGTTTGGATATTGGTCGCGAGATGAGAGAGAACTTTACCTGCGAAGTGAGGAGGGTCGTATACGCTGCTGCTGCTGATAATCCTTCCGTGTGCGCGCGGCTGAGTCTAGGCCACGCTCCGGCGTGTCGTAGCGGCGCGCGCGGTGGCGGAGCGCTCGCTGGTAGCCTGGGATGGCGGCGTGGTAATGAAGGTGCTTAGGGTTTAGATGTGCTACGTTTCTCTCGATCGTGAAATTTGTACGCTGCTGCTGTGGGGTTTTTGTGTTCGGCTGTGGAAAATTTTAGGATTTAGTCTGGGCTGCTCTGTGGATGTGGGGACTGGGCTCGGGCTGGCTGAGCTAAAGGCTGGGCTGGGTTTGCTTGGCCGGCCTGGCTCAAGGGCTGCTTCTTATTCATCTCTATTTTCTATTTCTTCTTATGTATGTATATATATATATATATATATATATATATATATATATATATATATATAAAATATATATTTATACATACATACATACTTATATATATTCATATATATATTTATATATAGATACATATTCACACTTATATATTCATATATATATAGATACATATACACATGCATACAATATATATTTATGTATACATACACACGTATATAATATTTATACATATTATTTATACAATAAAAGATTTAATAAATATAAGTCATTATCATTTAATAACCACAAAATAATATTAATGATAGTAAAAATCCTAATAATTAAATATAATCCAAAAGTCGTTTCTAATGGATATAACATGCACACTACTTATCTGGCTCCAGAAGATCATGCAAATTTTGTAAAACACTATTTAATAATAATAATACATGTAATCTACCTATAACAAATATTTAGAAAATAAATGCCAATTCCTAAGTCTACACAAAATATTTGCATTTTTCAAACATGTCTACAAGGCTGTACTTGGTCCCACTACATGCTTACATGGGCTTGGCTTTGGCTTTGGCTTTGGCCCAATCTGGACAGGTTCGGTACAACCGGGTCACTTAAACGTCAAATAATAATAATAATCAATAATTAAACTATTTATAATGGTCATGTCACAACTTGGCCTGGTTTTCCTAGTTATGACACTCCTGTGGCTTGGCATTCTCCTACCAAGGCTAAACACTAGTCAAAGCACGCTACTGCACTATCCGTGCCATGATTCCTAATCGTCTTGTACTTCAAAACTCTACAATGGCTAAAGTCATCTACCGTAATAATTAACTAAATAATTATAAAAACTAAAATTCACCATTTAAATCAAATAAATAATAATAAAAAATATTTCAAGAATTTTTCGGGAAGGGGAGCTACATCTAGCTCTACAGCTTACCATGCCATGATACATATATGTACACTCCATGATTTTATTGTATATGCTCTATTTACTATCTTATGGCTTTTATTCTATCTTGAGATCTGTTATGAGATATATGTACTCGTTCCATCCTGACCGGATATATTAAAAATATTTATAGATGCAGAGAAGGACTATTTTTGCACTTACTACGGTCCACCGGACGTAGTAGGTTTAGAGACAGATACCCTAGATCCGCAGGGTGCAGCACCGCAGGGAGAGATACCGCCTATCCTGTAAATAGAGTAGGTTTTTGTACTGGACCTTGTCTCCAGTCACTCTTGGGACTATTATTATTTTGGCTTGTATTAGAGACTATGGACTTAGACTTGTATATTCTTTGTGTTTAGACTTGACAGGTTATATTTTATTTTCGTGTTGTCTTTATCTTTCAGTATTTACTTTATCATCTTAGAGTTGTGATTGAGTACCCATATATATTATTATTGCTTGTTCTCCGTTCGGAGTTGACCATATTCTCGACAGATTTTTGATATTATTTAAAGTGTTGTTAGAGTAGTAAACCTACAGCATTCTACGCCATTTTTACGGTGTGGGCTGGGCGTTGTTACGCACACGTGCCCTTACAGCGGGTGTGGGTCGTGACACGTTTTTAGTGGTGGCCCATACAGGTCCTGAAGTCTCAATTAGTGCGATGTCGTGGCGGCACTTATCTTAGAGTGATGACTACGAGCCTGTGTTACATATAAGAGGTGGTAGGCAAAGAGTACTCAATCACAGTAGGATCTTTCCTTGCTTATCTTGCTTACCGTCTTTGATATTGATTTAATGTATTCTAGCTATCCTCCTTTGATATAATCCTTCTTGTGCCATATTGATATCTTCCTTTCAATCTGTTTCCAGGATGGTTATGACTCATTCTTCCGGTAAGGAGCATGGAAAGACGGAGATGTCTGCTACCTCTGGCGGACAGGCTCCAGTCACTTCCCCTGTAGTTGGGACTTCAGTAGGGACTCTTGGGGGTACTTCTCTAGCGCTCTCGATGACTGTCCCTGGGGTCACTACGGGTGCTCTTCCTGCAGTACCGGAGGCTACGACGGGAGCTGTCATGGGTGTTTGTCACCCCCATTTCCTGTATTTCGTATTTGTACTCATAATTTGATTTTGGCACGTATTTTATTTTCTCGACTTGCAGATTTTGGTTTCTCGTAAATGGGTTTGGACCATGGCTTGGTTTTATTTTGTGGAGTTGGTTTAGTTGGTTTGGTTCATATGAGTGGAACACTTTAACCTACACTCTACCCTCAACACAACACAACCACCCTCATTATATCTCCACCAAACTTTCTCTCTCCTCTTTACTCTCCATTAACTTCTCCATCTTCTTCCTTCTTCCACACAACTCCCCAACCCATAGGCAAGTGCACCTTGCCATCAAATAAGCACCACTTTTTAATTGTTCATTAGCTAGATTAGGCCATAGAGAACAACCTTAGAACTTGACATTTTGTGATTTGGAGTTTCCTTTGTTCTAGATCTAGGTTTTTACTATTTTCGGATTTACATGGTTTTGATCTATTTAACTTTAATTTTTGTATGTTTTGATGCTTCCATGTGGAAGAGAATTCGATTTTACTCAAGTTAGAACCTTGAAAATCTAGATTTGGTTTTGTTTTGGCTAAGTTATGAAGATTTGAAGTTTTTGATGTTCTTGAGGAGTTCATCTCAGCCTTGGTGAAGGCTCTCGGCCAGTGCTCTTTAGCACCTGACCGTTTGCGTACCCCGGCCTGTGCTCTTTAGCGCATGGCCGATTGCGCGCAGGCTCAGCCAGTGCTTTGCGCTGCGCTGGATTGTGCTGGCGCAAGCTAGCCATGCGCAATCCAGCCATGCGCAAAGTAACTCCCGCACAAACCGCCCCTGCGCAATCGACCATTGCGCAATCCACCCCTGCGCAATCCTCTTGTGCGCAATCCATCTGCTGCGCCATCTACTCCTGCGCAGTTGGTACCCTGCGCAGCTCACTCCTGCGCAGTTGGTACCCTGTGCAGCTCATCCTGCGCAGTTGACCTCCCGGCGCACTTGACTCCTGCGCAATCCAACCCCCTGACCCCTTGCGCAAACCATTGGCTCTTGGAGATTTGGTTTTATTTTCTTTAAGCCTGGCTCTTCTATAGTCCTATATATATTGATATTGTATTAGATATTTTACGCCTATTTTATATCCTTACGCCTTTTGTCATGAACTTAATTTTACTTAATATGTTTGGAATGACTATTGTACATGGCCTGGTATGACAAGGAACTAGCATAACACGACAGTGACCCGTAGTGGTGCACTCCTGACATGACCAACCTGACATGACAGTGACCCGTAGTGGTGCACTCCTAACAAGCACCCTGACATGATTTATCTTGATAACTTGATAGTGGTCCGTGGCGGCGCACTCCTGACTTGACTTGACTTGTAACTTGTAATTAACTCGTATAATCAACTTGACACCGTGGGTGTTCCTGCTTGCTTTCTTGTACAATCCACTTGTCTTGTCTTGCATCATGTCTAGGACGTGACTTCCTGGGTACCACGGCCAGGGACTCGCGCTAAATTGGATTAGGCTAATGATTAGATCAAACTAGAACATAGAGAATTCCCAGTCACAGGCAATCTCGTTATCTGGGTGCTTTAATGGACTTGTAGCTTGCCGACGAGTAGAGCACATTTCCAGCACACTGTCATGTGTTGCACCCTCTAAGTCACCTAAGGGTACATTTGTCTCCCGGGCAGTGTACCCACCTATAACTCTCAACCCGCAGAAGGATAACTAGATAGTCTGCAGGGCTTGGGACTGGGAGTTTCTCACTTGCATCTGGTTAGTAATTAGGCTTGTGATAACCCTAGTTAGTTAAAGTAGTAAGCCGTAGTACTTGCTTGGCCGATTGCGAATGGATGGTGTCCAGCCTTGTCTAAGTCTTGTCTAGCTCCAGTACCTGCTATCTCCTGAGCACGTTTGTTTACTTATCTTAACGATAATTGGGTAGAGACAGTGAGCTATTCAGGCGAAGGGGTACAATCTCGGTCCTTATTTGGTTTAAGGATTGTAACCTGGCTCCCGGAATGGTTCCACGTCCCTAGTCGTTTATCGCCCTGTGTATGCTTGTACTTTCCTTTTATTCTTTATGTTCTGATATGCTGGCTTTTGTTCTTATTTGTGGCCTCCTTTGTGGCACTTGCTCTTTCTGGGGTTTGACCCAGCTGGTTTTGTGTGGCCAGATTTCGGAGCAGCTCCCGAGGATCTACCAAGCTTCCAGCCCAATGGTGACAACTAGACGGAACCCGGGCCAAGAGTGGGTTTTCCTTTTTGTTTCACCCACTTATATGTAAATTTATTCTTTTGAGGCGTTTAGCCGACGAGCACCTGTTAGCTCGATGCACATTTACTTACTGTCTGCCTACGGGCTGTAAACATGATTAACAAATCCTAGGGTTGATCATGTATGACTGAACTCTTGCTAGTCCTATCATTTTGTACGACTAGCTTCATGATTATCCAATATGTAATATTTGGGACGCCTTATATATATATATTTGATGCTCTAACATCTTGTAACTCTGTTCATTGCTTGAGATTGAGACAATAGGCTTGACCTTAAGAGACTGCTGGCTTGTAGTAAACCCTCATATCTAGACAGCCGTGACCGTATAGTTGAGATGTATTCTATTTCAATATATGTAGCTGGCTATGTCTGCCCCCGCTCTCCAGTATTCTGGTTCTGGGGCGTGACATGGTTTTAGTGGTGGCCCATGCAGGTCCGAGCATTCAAGAAATGTGAGGGTTTACCGAATAGATGTCTCAATCAATATTCGTCCTTGATCTCTGCTCGTATCTTCAAATCCCTGGGATTCTTGACCTGATCACATGCTTGTATCATTAATCTGTCCTGGTCCTTTCCTTATTGTTCCCTATGTCGTCTTCTTCAGCGGCATTACTCCCGGACCTGCCAACCAGCCAGAGGAAGCTCGACAAGCACCCCAGCGCCAGGAAGATCAAGCTCAGCACTCTGGAGTAGCCTCCCGAGTTATGCTTCCCGGAGGCTCGGAACCTCTAGTTCAGGCAGCTCCGCCCGCTCAACCAGCTAGACAGGATGAGGGACCTTTGGTAGGGCTTATCAGAGAACTACTTGCATCCCAAGATCGTCGAGGCGACGCCTTGCACCAGGAAGTTCATGATGCACTAAACCGAGGAGGTCCCCAAGGGAATCAAGCGGCCAACAGTTTCAAGCGCTTGAACCCTCCCTTCTTTGACGGCAGTGAAGATGCGATTGTCGCAGACGCTTGGCTTCAGGATACCGAGGTGGTTCTAGAAGCAGCTAGGATACCTGAGAATGAGAAGGTGGCGGTGGTACGCCTACAGTTGTTAGACTTGGCTCGTGATTGGTGGACAGCTCAGGCCATGGGATTAGCAGCGCCAGTCACTTGGGCGACGTTCAGAGAGAGGTTCCAGACAAAGTACTTCGATGCGGTGGCACGGTACGACCTGCAGACCCGGTTCACCAACTTGAAGCAAGGAGGCAGGACGGTCGATGGCTATGCGACCGAGTTTTCTAGGCTGAGTAGGTTCGCCCCCACCTTGGTGGCAACCGAGTTCGATAGGGCTCAGCGATTCCAGCAAGGGCTGCACTTAGAGATATTATTGGCTGTGGAACAGTTTGAGCACCAGACGTTCGATGCAGTATTGAAGGCAGCAAGGAGGCATGAGTATACCTTCCGAAGAATTGTGGATAGGACCGGAGGCAGGAAGCGGTCCCACAACCAGATGCACCAATCTTTAGCTCCAGCCCCGGCAGCTAGGGGTATAACCATTGGGACTCCGAGGCGGGCGGCCTCAGTGACGTCGGTTCAGCATTCGACCCTGACGTACCCGCAGCAGCAGAAGCAGAAGCAGTCTTCCGCGATGGGATGTTCTCATTGCGGGAAGCCGGGCCATGTAGTGGCAGAGTGTCGTAGGGCACAGGGGTTATGCCTGGCTTGTGGAGGAGCAGACCACCAGATAGGGACCTGCCCGAATAGGGGAGGTCCATCATCATCCAACCTTTCTAGTTCTTCGGTGAGAGGACCAGCTCCAGTTCCAGTCCAGCAGCAGCAACAGCAGTACCCGAGGCCATTGTTGCCTCAGGCCCAGGCCTTTCAGCAGCAGAACCAGCAGCAGTTCACCCAGGCTCCAGCACAGAACCGACAGAGGGATTTCCAGCAGAGAGGACCCGCAGCTAGAGGTCAGGCTATGATGATGACCATGGAAGAAGAAGTTGCACCAGGTGAGGTAGTGGCAGGTACTATTCTCGTCAACACCTTTCCAGCATCTGTATTATTTGATTCTGGTGTATCGCATTCATTCATGTCTGCACGATTCGCGACACGAATAGGATTGGAGCCCGAGTCATTATCAGTGAGGCTCAATATACTTACTGGTAATGGTCTTGTGGGAGTAGATCGAGTATTTTCCTCGTGTCGGATCGTAGTTAGCGGTAGAGAGTTCTCCGCTAGGCTCATAGAGTTCCCTATGGCGGACTATGATGTAGTCCTAGGCATGGATTGGTTGAGGAACCATTATGCTAGGATAGACTGCCATGTTGGCAGAGTTGTCTTTAGTATTCCCGGAGAGCCAGAGTTTTCATTTTCCAGAGACGCCGTAGAGCCATCTCCTCCAGTATTGCGGATGGCAGTAGCAGCAGTACAGTTGCCCCGGATAGTTGAAGAGTTTCCAGATGTCTTCCCAGAGGAACTTCCAGGGATGCCACCAGAGCGGGAGATCGAGTTCACCATCGACTTGATTCCCGGGACAGCACCAGTATCAGAGCGAGTCTACAGAATGGCGCCTTCAGAGTTGGAGATTTTGTACAAGATAATTGAAGAACTTAGAACCAAGGGATTCATTCGTGCTAGTGGATCGCCTTGGGGAGCCCCGATGCTTCTTGTAAAAAAGAAGGATGGTACATCCAGGCTATGTGTTGATTATCGTACCTTGAACTCAGCGACAATCTAGAACAGATACCCTCTTCCAAGGATAGATGACTTGTTTGATCAACTCAAGGGGGCTTCAGTTTTCTCGAAGATAGACTTGCGGTCAGGATACCACCAGATCAGAGTCAGAGTGCAGGACATTCCGAAGACGGCGTTCAGATCTAGGTACGGGCATTGGGAGTTTCTAGTTATGCCCTTTGGAGCGACCAATGCGCCGGCAGTGTTCATGGACCTCATGAACCGTATTTTCATGCCTTACTTGGATCAGTTTGTGATATTGTTCCTTGATGACATCCTGGTCTATAGCAAGAGTGAAGCAGAGCACGAGCAGCATCTCAGAATTGTCCTCCAGATTCTCAGAGAGCACCAGTTGTACGCCAAGTTCAGTAAATGCGAGTTCTGGCTCGATCGCATTTCTTACTTAGGTTACATCGTTACCAGAGGAGGAGTGGAAGTGGATCCCCAGAAGATTGTGGCTATCGAGGCATGGCCAGTACCCAGCTCAGTGGCAGAAGTTCGCAGCTTTCTTGGATTGGCCGGCTACTACCGGCGGTTCGTCTCTGATTTTGTAAGGATTTCAGCGCCGATGACCCAGTTGACCCGCAAGGATGTGCCATTCGTTTGGACAGCAGAATGTCAGGAATCATTTGAGAAGTTGAAGCGAGGTTTGATAACGGCTCCCATTCTCACCCTTCCAGATGGGACCGGAGGATTCACAGTTTATTGCGACGCTTCAGACAGAGGATTGGGATGTGTTTTGATGCAGTATGGGAAGGTAATTGCTTATGCGTCACGTCAACTCCGTGATCATGAGAAGAATTACCCGACCCACGACTTGGAGCTAGCAGCAGTAGTGTTTGCACTTAAGTTGTGGAGGCACTACTTGTACGGAGACAGAGTGGAGATATTTACTGATCATAAGAGCCTGAAGTATGTTTTCACCCAGAAGGATCTTAATATGCGGCAGAGAAGATGGCTCGAGCTACTGGTGGACTACGATGTGGATTTGCAGTATCATCCAGGGAAGGCCAACGTTGTAGCAGATGCGTTGAACCGGAGAGCCGGAGTTTATTTCCTGACGGCGCAACCAGAGCTATTGGCGGATCTTCAGAAGATGGGAATTGAAGTGGTTCTTCCTTCTAATGTGGCCTTGATGGCCAGCCTACAGATTCAGTCCACCATAGTTGAGAGGATCCGGACCGCACAGTTAACAGATTCCAAGATTCAGCGGCTCAGAGCAGAGTGCGAGGCAGGAAGAAGGCCAGAGTTATGTATTCATGAGGATGGTACACTTCGACACGGCATGCGTCTTTGTGTACCCAGTGGAGATATCAGACAGAAAGTCATGGCAGAGGCTCACAGTTCGCAGTATTCCATCCACCCAGGCGGCACGAAGATGTACAGAGGTATTCGTCAACACTTTTGGTGGAATGGTATGAAGAGGGAGATAGCCCGGTATGTCTCTCGATGTTTGGTTTGCCAACAGGTCAAGGCTGAACATCAGAGGCCAGCTGGACTTCTTCAACCTTTATCGATCCCAGAATGGAAATGGGAGCACATAACCATGGATTTCGTGACTGGGTTACCCAGATCTCCGACAGGCAGAGATGCTATTTGGGTCATTGTGGACAGGCTTACCAAGGTGGCACACTTTCTTCCATTTAGAGTTGGACAGTCGACGGCGCAGCTAGCAGAGATGTATCTCAGGCAGATCGTCAGACTTCACGGAGTGCCAGTCAGCATAGTATCAGACAGGGATACGAGATTCACATCGCACTTCTGGCGCAGTCTTCATCAAAGTTTGGGGACTCGTCTCAAGTTCAGCTCAGCATATCATCCACAGACAGATGGGCAGTCAGAGCGTACTATACAAACTCTCGAAGATATGTTGCGGTCGTGTACCCTTGACTTCGGTGGTTCGTGGGAGGATCACCTGCACCTGGTGGAATTCTCGTACAATAATAGTTTCCAGGCCAGTATCCAGATGGCACCCTTCGAGGCTCTGTATGGTAGGAAGTGCAGATCCCCGTTAGCATGGGACGATGTCGGAGAGAGGCAGATGCTCGGTCCAGAACTGATTTCTCAGACGGTTGAAGTGGTCAGGAGAGTCAGAGATCACCTCCGAGTTGCTCAGGATCGCCAGCGCCATTGGACCGATGCTCATCGGCGTCCCTTAGAATTTGTCGTCGGCGACCATGTATTCCTTAGGATCTCGCCTACCCGCGGTGTCATTCGTTTTGGCGTACGGGGAAAGCTTAGTCCTAGGTATATAGGGCCGTTCGATATTCTGGAGCGGGTAGGCGATGTGTCCTATCGTCTCGCTCTTCCGCCGTCGCTAAGTGAGGTACATGATGTATTCCATGTATCCCAATTAAGACGGTACATCCCGGACCCGAGCCATATCCTAGATCATTCGAAATTGGTTATTGGTACCAACCTTTCGTATGAGAAGAGGCCCGTGTCTATATTGGACCGGAGAGAAAAGACGCTCAAGAACAAGACTATTAACTTAGTCCGTGTTGCTTGGGGTCATCACTCTCTAGGTGAGTCAACGTGGGAGCGTGAGGACGACATCCGATCGCGATATCCCTACCTGTTTGACTCGTGAGGTATAATGTCTTTCTTATGCCTTACGCTTTCCCTTTCCTTGCTTGCATTGTATGATTGTATGATTGAACTGCTTAGTGTAGCTTGCCTGTGCTTAGTATAGCTTGTCGTGGCAATCTCTAGCTCCTTGATTAAATTCTGAGGACGGAATTCTTTGAAGGTGGGTAGAGTTGTCACCCCCATTTCCTGTATTTCGTATTTGTACTCGTAATTTGATTTTGGCACGTATTTTATTTTCTCGACTTGCGGATTTTGGTTTCTCGTAAATGGGTTTGGACCATGGCTTGGTTTTATTTTGTGGAGTTGGTTTAGTTGGTTTGGTTCATATGAGTGGAACACTTTAACCTACACTCTACCCTCAACACAACACAACCACCCTCATTATATCTCCACCAAACTTTCTCTCTCCTCTTTACTCTCCATTAACTTCTCCATCTTCTTCCTTCTTCCACACAACTCCCCAACTCATAGGCAAGTGCACCTTGCCATCAAATAAGCACCACTTTTTAATTGTTCATTAGCTAGATTAGGCCATAGAGAACAACCTTAGAACTTGACATTTTGTGATTTGGAGTTTCCTTTGTTCTAGATCTAGGTTTTTACTATTTTTGGATTTACATGGTTTTGATCTATTTAACTTTGATTTTTGTATGTTTTGATGCTTCCATGTGGAAGAGAATTCGATTTTACTCAAGTTAGAACCTTGAAAATCTAGATTTGGTTTTGTTTTGGCTAAGTTATGAAGATTTGAAGTTTTTGATATTCTTGAGGAGTTCATCTCAGCCTTGGTGAAGGCTCTCGGCCAGTGCTCTTTAGCACCTGACCGTTTGCGCACCCCGGCCTGTGCTCTTTAGCGCATGGCCGATTGCGTGCAGGCTCAGCCAGTGCTTTGCGCTGCGCTGGATTGTGCTGGCGCAAGCTAGCCATGCGCAATCCAGCCATGCGCAAAGTAACTCCCGCGCAAACCGTCCCTGCGCAATCGACCATTGCGCAATCCACCCCTGCGCAATCCTCTTGTGCGCAATCCATCTGCTGTGCCATCTACTCCTGCGCAGTTGGTACCCTGCGAAGCTCACTCCTGCGCAGTTGACCTCCCGGCGCACTTGACTCCTGCGCAATCCAACCCCCTGACCCCTTGCGCAAACCATTGGCTCTTGGAGACCAACCTGGTATGACAAGGAACTAGCATAACACGACAGTGACCCGTAGTGGTGCACTCCTGACATGACCAACCTGACATGACAGTGACCCGTAGTGGTGCACTCCTAACAAGCACCCTGACATAAGTTATCTTGATAACTTGATAGTGGTCCGTGGCGGCGCACTCCTGACTTGACTTGACTTGTAACTTGTAATTAACTCGTATAATCAACTTGACACCGTGGGTGTTCCTGCTTGCTTTCTTGTACAATACACTTGTCTTGTCTTGCATCATGTCTAGGACGTGACTTCCTGGGTACCACGGCCAGGAACTCGCGCTAAATTGGATTAGGCTAATGATTAGATCAAACTAGAACATGGAGAATTCCCAGTCACAGGCAATCTCGTTATCTGGGCGCTTTAATGGACTTGTAGCTTGCCGACGAGTAGAGCACATTTCCAGCACACTGTCATGTGTTGCACCCTCTAAGTCACCTAAGGGTACATTTGTCTCCCGGGCAGTGTACCCACCTATAACTCTCAACCCGCAGAAGGATAACTAGATAGTCTGCAGGGCTTGGGACTGGGAGTTTCTCACTTGCATCTGGTTAGTAATTAGGCTTGTGATAACCCTAGTTAGTTAAAGTAGTAAGCCGTAGTACTTGCTTGGCCGATTGCGAATGGATGGTGTCCAGCCTTGTCTAAGTCTTGTCTAGCTCCAGTACCTGCTATCTCCTGAGCACGTTTATTTACTTATCTTAACGATAATTGGGTAGAGACAGTGAGCTATTCAGGCGAAGGGGTACAATTTCGGTCCTTGTTTGGTTTAAGGATTGTAACCTGGCTCCCGGAATGGTTCCACGTCCCTAGTCGTTTATCGCCCTGTGTATGCTTGTACTTTCCTTTTATTCTTTATATTCTGATATGCTGGCTTTTGTTCTTATTTGTGGCCTCCTTTGTGGCACTTGCTCTTTCTGGGGTTTGACCCAGCTGGTTTTGTGTGGCCAGATTTCGGAGCAGCTCCCGAGGATCTACCAAGCTTTCAGCCCAATGGTGACAACTAGACGGAACCCGGGCCAAGAGTGGGTTTTCCTTTTTGTTTCACCCACTTATATGTAAATTTATTCTTTTGAGGCGTTTAGCCGACGAGCACCAGTTAGCTCGATGCACATTTACTTACTGTCTGCCTACGGGCTGTAAACATGATTAACAAATCCTAGGGTTGATCATGTATGACTGAACTCTTGCTAGTCCTATTATTTTGTACGACTAGCTTCATGATCATCCAATATGTAATATTTGGGATGCCTTATATATATATATTTGATGCTCTAACATCTTGTAACTCTGTTAATTGCTTGAGATTGAGACAATAGGCTTGACCTTAAGAGACTGCTGGCTTGTAGTAAACCCTCATATCTAGACAGCCGTGACCGTATAGTTGAGATGTATTCTATTTCAATATATGTAGCTGGCTATGTCTGCCCCCGCTCTCCAGTATTCTGGTTCTGGGGCGTGACAGTGTTCTTCCTCCGCCTCCTCAGCAGGGGACTCCTCCGTCGGTGGTGGGAACTGTTCTACCGTTGCCTCCTCTACCCACAGACATGGGGCAGATGCTCGCATTCTTTCAACAGGTGCTGGAGTCCCAGTGGGCCCAGCACGATGCACATATGAGACAGACTGAGGCAATACGCCAGGGTATGGAGGATGCCCATAGGTTGGCTCTGGCTACGGTGGAGCGTGGGGCTCCGCAGCGGGAGGTACAGCAGCAGAAGCCCGGAGACATCCAGGCTTTCAAAAAGATGGGTTCGAGGGATTTCAGAGGGACCGAGGGCATTATTTATGCTGATGACTGGCTCGAGGATATCGAGCGTCAGATGAGGGCCTCCCACCTGGCAGACGACCTGAAGTTCGAGGGGTTGGCTTGCAGTTATTAGATGTTGCCCAGACATGGTTCCGGAACGAGTCGGCTCTTGTAGGAGAGGGCCACACTTGGGCTGAGTTTCGGACTCTATTCAGAGAGAAGTTCTTTTCTCCTACAGACAAGATCGGCCTAGTACGGCAGTTTCAGAACCTGCAGCAGGGCAGTATGACTGTGGAGGAGTATGCGACGGAGTTCGGTCGGCTGAGCCGATATGTCGAGTACATGGTGAGCGACCCAGTGATTCGAGCAGAGCGCTTCCGGGAGGGATTGACATGGGATATCAAGATCCTGATCCCTTCCTTCTATGCGACATATGCAGAGGTCTATGCGGAGGCTCGAAAGGTGGAGAGAGAGTGGGGCTTGAATCCGAAGAGGGATCGTGATTTATTTTCGGGGGCTAGTAGTAGTGCGGGGGCTGGTAAGCGCCCTCAGCTTCAGCATCAGCCGTTCCAGCATCATCAGCAGCAGGTGTAGGCCAGGGCACCTGTCCAGAGGGTTCAGCAGCGTCAGGGGTAGGATGATCCTCCGTGCCACTACTGCAAGAAGCCCGGTCACCTCTTTGAGTTCTGTAGGAGGAGGCTGGGACTGTGCCTCTTTTGCGGTGCCGCTGGGCATCAAATGCGGGAGTGTCCCAAGAACTCCCGTGTTGCTGGAGCAGCTCAGAGGGTACCTGTTCCGAGGGTACTAGCTAGTGTGCCTGTAGTTCAGCAGCGGGGTCCACCTCTGACCCAGCAGCAACAGTTTGTCCAGCACCGCCAGCAGAGGGGTGTTCAGGGTAGAGCCTTTGCTCTTGCAGCCGAGGAGATGGAGCCTATTACAGATGTTGTCTCAGGTTCTGTTCTGCTCGATTCTTTTCCAGCTTTAGCCTTGTTTGATTCTGGTGCTACGCACAGTTTTGTGTCTGTTTCTTTTGCTCTTAGGCACAATATCATTGCTGAGTATCTTGGTAGGACTTGTAAGATTATGACTGGGAATGGCATCATCCTGGTTAATAATGTTTGCAAGGAGCGAAGAGTTTCTTTGAATGGTCGGGAGCTGAGTGCGTATTTGCTCGTAATGCCACTTCCGAGTTACGATGTGGTACTCGGTATGGACTGGTTGAGCATGCACCATGCTAGCATAGATTGCAGGGGAGGCAGGATTCTGTTCAGGCCACCGGGAGAGCCAGAGTTTGAGTTCACCAGAGGTACAGCGGAGCCAGGAGATAGATTCTGCGGAGTATTGTTGGCGGGGCCGGTGTTGCCACATCTACTTATTGCTGAGTTCTTGGATGTCTTTCCCGAGGAGTTGCCCGAGATGCCGCCAGATCTTGATGTTGAGTTTTCTATAGAACTAGTACCGGACGCTGAGCCTATCTCACAGCACGTCTATAGAATCAACAACAGTGAGTTAGCGGAGCTGAAGAAACAGATCGATGAGTTGGAGGACAAGGGCTTTATCCGATCTAGTTCTTCACCTTGGGACACGCCAGCTCTTTTCGTCCCGAAGAAGGATGGTACGGTACGTATGTGCATTAATTACAGGGCGCTCAACAATCTTACCATCAAGAACAAGTATCCTTTGCCAAGGATTGATGACTTGTTCGACCAGTTGAGCGGGGCGAGGGTGTTCTCGAAGATCGACTTGCGTACCGGGTACCATCAGCTGAAGGTGAAGCGAGATGACATTTCGAAGACTGCATTTCAGACCCGTTATGGCCAGTATGAGTATACCGTCATGCCGTTTGGGTTGACCAATGCCCCGGCGGTATTCATGAACTTGATGAACAAGGTATTTTATCAGTACCTTGACAAGTTTGTGGTGGTCTTCATTGATGACATTCTCATCTATTCGAAGACGCTAGAGGAGCACGAGGAGCACCTGAGGATTGTGTTGGACACTCTCAGGAGGGAGCAGCTGTATGGGAAGCTGTCGAAGTACGAGTTCTTCTTGGATCATGTGGAGTTCCTAGGCCATGTTGTCTCTGGCGAGGGGATTTTATTGGATCCGAAGAAGATTTCTGCAGTGGAGTCCTGGTCTACGCCGAGCTCCGTAGCAGAGGTTCGGAGTTTTCTGGGTCTGGCAGGTTATTACTGGAGGTTCGTACAGGACTTTTCCAGGATTGCCCAGCCGATGACCCGACTTTCCACGAAGGACGAGGAGTTTGTTTGGTCCGAGGACTGCCAGGCTGCCTTTGAGGAGCTGAAGATGAGGTTGACTACAGCTCCTATCTTGACGCTGCCATCTGGATCTGGTGGTTATACGATCTACAGTGACGCTTCAGGACGGGGTTTGGGTTGTGTACTTCAGCAGCACAGGAAGGTGATTGCCTATGCATCTAGGCAGTTACGTCCTCATGAGAGAAACTACCCTACCCACGATCTGGAGCTAGCAGCGGTCATCTTTGCTTTGAAGCTGTGGAAAAACTATCTGTACGGAGAGCGAGTTGAGATCTATACAGATCACAAGAGCTTGAAGTACGTGCTTTCCCAGAAAGAGCTGAATATGAGGCAGAGGCGATGGTTAGAGCTGATGAAGGATTTTGGTATATCCTTACAGTACCATCCGGGGAAGGCCAACGTGGTCGTGGATGCTTTGAGCAGGTATCCCGTGGCTATGTGTTTGATGATGGATCGTCACCTTCTGGAAGATCTGGAGAGCTTGGGCATAGAGGTGATAGTTCCTGGGTTTGAGGAGCAGATGTGGGGTCTCCAGGTGCAGTCAGAGCTGATGGACGAGTCAAGGCAGCTCAATTTGAGAATGAGGCTCTGAGGGTCATCAGAGAGCAGGTCCGGGCAGGACTATTGGATGAGTTCTCTATAGCAGAAGATGGGTCGTTGAGGCATGGTACCAGATTGTGCGTGCCGAGCAGAGGACTTCTGGAGGAGGTTCTTCAGGAGGCGCATCGTTCTCAGTACTCTATGCATCCAGGAGCCAACAAGATGTATAGAGACTTGAGGCGGCATGTTTGGTGGTATGGCATGAAACGCGAGGTGGCTCAGTTCGTTTCTAGATGCTTGGTGTGCCAGCATGTGAAAGCCGAGAGGCAGAGACCCGGTGGATTGCTCCAGCTAATATCCATTCCTGAGTAGAAGTGGGAGCATATCACTATAGACTTTGTATGTAGGCTTCCGCGCTCTCCAGGAGGAAAGGATGCGATTTGGGTCATTGTTGATCGATTGACCAAATCGGCCCACTTTTTGTCTTTCAAGGTGGGTTTGTCTACGGAGAGGTTGGCCGAGATGTACATGCGGCAGATAGTCAGATTGCACGGGATTCCAGTAGGTATAGTCTCGGATCGGGACAGCCGATTCACTTCCCACTTCTGGAGGAGTTTGCAGCTTAGCTTGGGCATATCGCTCAAGTTCAGTACCGCATACCACCCCAGACAGACGGGCAGTCGGAGAGGACGATTCAGACCCTCGAGGATATGCTTCGTACCTGTGTTTTGGACTTCGGAGGATCTTGGGAGGACCACCTTCACTTGGTAGAGTTTGCTTACAACAACAGCTACCAAGCCAGTATAGAGATGTCACCTTTCGAGGCTCTATACGGACGGAGGTGCCGTACTCCCTTATTTTGGGATGATGTCGGTGAAAGGATTTTGCTTGGCCCTGAGATGGTAGTGGATGCTGCAGAGAAGGTCAGGGTTATCAGAGATAGGCTTCGGGTGGCACAGGATAGGCAGCGGCATTGGGCCGATAGCCACCGGAGGCTGTTGGAGTTTGAGGTATAGTTTAGATTTTTCTAGTATTTGAGTATGATTGCGCTTGTTTTAGATCAAGCTCTAAGCCTTGTGTTTTGTTCTAGATTGATGATCTTGTGTTCCTGCGGATTTCTTCGACGCGTGGCACGATTCATTTTGGTGGCGGCGGGAAGCTTAGTCCACGATACATCGGACCTTTCTGTATCTTAGGCAGGGTCGGTGTAGTGGCTTACCGATAGGAGTTACCGCTCGCACTAAAGGGAGTGCACAACGTGTTCTACGTGTCACAGCTGAGACGATACGTGGCAGATCCCAGTCATGTCTTGGACCACTCCGAGATCGAAGTGGGACCGACACTCACCTATCCAGATAAGTCGGTAGAGATCTTGGACCGAAGAGAGAAGGTGCTCCGAAACCAGGTCATTCCCTTGGTTCGCGTTGCATGGAGACACCACTCTCTAGGTGAGTCTACCTGGGAGAGAGGACGTCATGCGGGAGCGATTCCCATATCTCTTCGAGCCTTGAGGTAAAATTCTTTCTTTTCCTTCCTTGTGCTATTCATGTTGCTGTGTTTGTTCTCATTCAATTTCGAGGACAAATTTTTTTAAGGAGGGTAGATTTATCACCCCCAGTTTTCGAATTAGGGGTATTTTTGTCATTTTCCAAGTTTTATAATTTTTAGGAATTTTATTTGATTTTATAGGATTTTTAGGGATTTGTTTGATTTAGTTTGAATTTTTTCTAATTTGGACTTAAGTTGGAGACCAGGGTAGTCTGGACACTAGTGGGACCCACATACTAGCTGGGCTTGGCCCACATGCCATCCGAACTAGGCTAGAAACTAATAAACCACACTCCCACGGCTTAACTAGTCATTAGAGGCTTAATTAGTCAATTTAGAGTTAAACCAAAACAAACCGAACCAAACCAAATCCAAACCAACCCAAACTAAGTCTATTGGGTGTGGAGGCTTAATGGGTCTCCACCCAAACCCATTGAACCCCCCATGGCCGGCCATGTATAGGCCACCTCCCCCTCCCCTTTGCTTCATCTCTAAGTAATCTCTCTCTCTTCATTTCACCCTTTTCTTTTGAAGCTTCTTCTTCCTCAAGGCAACCAATTCTAGGTACGCTCATTAACCCCCATTAATTTCCTCTCTTGTATTTATTCCTTCACAATAAATGTAGAGGAGACCATTCTCCACACATTGACCCTAGTTTTTATAGGTTTTCCAAAAACCTAGTTTAAGGATTTATTAGGGGTTTTCCTTTTTAGAGAGAGTGTGTGTGTGTCTGTGTGTGTGTGTGTGTGTGTGTGTGTGTGTGTGTATGTTTTGTGTGCGTGTGTAGAGGAGAGTGGTGGTGGTGGTGGTGGTGGTGTCAGAAGAGAGTGTGTGTTTTAGTGTGTGTGTGTGTCTATATATATTTACATGTGTGTGTATATGTATATATATATATATATATATATATATATATATATATATATATATATATATATATATATATATATATATATAGATATGTGTGTGGGTATGTATTTATATATATAGGTAGGAGTGTGTGTGTGTGTGAGTGTCTATATATATATATATATATATATATATATATATATATATATATATATATATATATATATATATATATATATATATAATATAATATATATATATATATATATATATATATATATATATATATATATATATATATATATATATATATATATATATATAATATATATATATATATATATATAATCTATATATATATATATATATATATATATATATATATATATATATATATATATATATATATATATATATATATATATATATATATTCCCTTATATATATCTACAAAAAAAAATAATAATAAATAATAATAATAAATATAAATATATATATATATATATATATATATATATATATATATATATATATATATATATATATATAGGTTTTCCCTCCGTGGTGAAGCCCCCCTTCCTCGCCGCCGTTCTTGCTGTCGCGGCGCCTGCCCCGGTGCCCTTAACCTCCCCTTCCCCCCCCAGAGCGTCCCGGCACTCCACCGCCTTAGCCCCTTCTCCCGGTGTCGCCCCACCCCTCATCCGCCGAGTCGCGGCCTTGGCCCGGCGTCTCCCCCTATCGGCGACGTGGCCCCCCGGTCTGGCCTCGTGGCCCCCCCCCGGCGGCCGCCTCGTCTCGGCGCCGCTCCGGCCAGCGCACGGGAGCTTCGAGGCGCCCCATCGGGCCCCACGCCCCCCCTCGGGCTCCGCCCTTCCCCCCTTTGGGTTCCGTGCTCTCCCACGCGCGGGAGCAGGCCTCGGGCCCAGCGCTGGCAGCCACGTGCCTCCCCCCCAGCTGGCGTGTTCCCATTTCAAATTTCGTTTTGTTTTTGCTTGTGTGGGCTTGGTGTTTCGTGTTTGGGCTCCCACACGAGTCTGGCACCTGCGTTGTTTTGCGTTTTGGTTCCCGCGTGGACAGGGTTGTTTGTTATGTTTGTAGGTTCTAGTTTCCATTCAATAAAAGTTCCTTCTTAAAAAAAAAAAATATATATATATATATATATATATATATATATATATATATATATATATATATATATATATATATATATATATATATATATATATATATATATATATATATATTATATATATATATATATATTATATATATATATATATATATAATATATATATATATATATATATATATATATATATATATATATATATATATATATATATATATAATATATATATATATAATATTATAATATATATATATATAAATATATATATATTATATATATATATATATATATATATATATATATATATAGGGAATATATATATATATATATATATATATATATATATATATATATATATATATATATATATATATATATAGATATATATATATATATATATATATATATATATATATATATAAGGGAATATATATATATATATATATATATATATATATATATATATATATATATATATATTCCCTTATATATATATATATATATATATATATATATATATAAGGGAATGAAGAGAATAAGAAGTAGCAGCAATAGCAGTAGGAAGCAGGAGCAGCAGCAGCAGCAGCAGCAGCATTAGCCATAGCACTGGCAGCAACAGCAGTAGCAGTTAGCAGGAATAGCAGTAGGAGCAGCAGTAGACGGAGAATAAGGAGAATGAGACGGAGAATAAGGAGAAGGAGACGGAGACGGAGAATAAGACGGAGAATAAGGAGAAGGAGACAGAGAATAAGGAGAAGGAGAAGGTGTAGCACCCAGTTTCCCAAATGAGGGTAATTTTGAAATTTCGTGTTTATAATTATTTTAATAATAATATTTAATTCATGATATGATTTTTGGTGATTTTAAATTATTTTAAAATTATTTAAATCAATGACTTGTGGTTTTGACGTTTTGCTAGTGAAATCCTAGAAACTGTTTGACCTAGAGCCTAACCATGTGATTATGATATTTTAATGTCATTTTTGGCCTAAGAATATTTTTGCATTTAACCTCTTTGAATTATTTTGATATTATTTTATTATTTATGATATTTGTCACTACCACTTTTCTAGCTTGAGGGTATTTTGGTCATTTTGGTCATTTTTGAAAATTTGTGAATTAATTGGAATTATTATTAATTATTTGTTTTTAATATATTTAATATGATTTTTAGTGATTTTTGGTGATTTTTAGTAGAATTGATTTTGACCCTATAGAGACTTTGACTTAAGTTGACCTTGTAGACTAACCTAGTGGCTAACCTAGGTCTTGACTTTGTGATTAGGATTTGAAAACCTAGGATGACTTAAGTTCATGAGGATGAACTCATTGGGATTAATTTGGTGAAATTAGGAGTTAGTTTCATATGGAAATGGCTTGTGAAGTCACAAGTCATTTTATGACTAATAGGCTTAATGGCCCATAGCCCACACCCATTGAACCAAGCCCTAACCCTAGAAATTCTGATTAGCCTCTATGGTCAGCCCCTCCCCTATTTATATGCTCTTAAAACTAGGGTTGCCTCTTTAGGAAACTTGTCATTTGGAAGAGGTGAGTCCCCAACTTGGTAAATCCTTAGAAAACCCATTTCTTCTCCAAATTCCTTCAAATAAATTGCAATAGGCTCTAAATCTTGTGATCTTGCTGTTGGTAATAAATTTTGGCAGGAAAGGAACAATTTGGAAGAGCTTTGGTGGGTTGAAGGATCTTTCTGTTTGGAGTTTTTGGGAGATTGAACACCCATAGGTAAAACCCAATCCATTGCTCCTAAATTCTTGTAAAAATCATTTCTAGGTTGCCCTAACCCTAGCCTAACTGTAGGAATAGGGTTTCCCAAATTTTCGTGTCGTTTCGTGTCCATTCTGGACACGTATCAGTGGTTACTGCTAGGTGTTTGATGAAATGCCCCAATGGGCATTTCGTGTGTGTTTTGGAATTGTGTTTGAATAGGATTTTAGCTTTTGGGCTCGCTTACACGTTTCTGAAGTTTGTGTCGAGTTTTCGTGTCGTGTCGAGTCGTGTCGGGCACGTGTACACGCTGTCGTGCACACGCGCGCGCGGGCACTGTGCATGCCCTGCACTTCGGGGGACACAGCGCCTAGGACACGCCTCCTCGACACGTGGGACTCGACGTGTAGCTAGGGGCTGACACTGACACGGGGCTCCCCAAATTTCAGAGCCCCACGTGTCGTGTCGGACACGCACGAGCGTGCGCACGGGTTTTGTACTGTTTCAGTGGCTGTCGTTTTTAGCCACTGATACGCGTGTCTCGTGTCGTGCACACGCGACTTGGACACGACTCAGGGTGTCCTATCCCTAGCCCTACACTAGGTCAACCCTGGGACACAACCACGTGGGTTGTGTCGTGTCGTGTCGTGCACACGATCGACATGAACACGTGCACGACGAGTGGACTGACTGTGCACTATTTGTGTATTGTTTGAACTGGACACGTTTGTGTCCACTTTTGTGGACACAAACAAATCACAGAGCATGTGTGCATTGTGTTTATATTTTACTAACCTTAAAATTTGTATTTTAATTAACTTTTTATTGTTGTTTTCTCATTTCCCATTTTCTAAGAAACTGTATGGATTCCCTGTTTTCTGATTTTGGTTCCAGATTTCAAAAATGAGATTTGTCAATCGATTTAACCTATTAGGCACTTCTAATTACTTGTTGTTAAGCCTCTAATATGTGTACCTATGTATATTCTAATAGTGTGTCGGTTTTGGGACTGATTTGTTGAGTTTAGGTCTCATAGCTGACTGAGTTTTCCTGTGGACTGTTATGTGGTTTACTGTCATTGTTTCTTAGTGATTCTTATGAACTGTTTAAAGGATTTTTTTTACTGAGATAACTAGGAATGAGTTGGGTTCACCTGTTTTATGAGATAGGTTGTGTATCATGAGTTTTCTGAGAAATTCCTTCAGGTTTTGAACTGTTGGTTGTTTCCTTCTCTTTTGTGATCTTTAAAAATCTGAAGTTAATGTATTAGGACTGAGATTGATGTATGTTCAATAAAAATCTGAGTTTTAGCTCTCAAACCTGAGAATGGTTCTTGAGCTATTGATTACTTAACAACTATTTTTCTTCTTCCTCATAAACCTGGGAAGGGAAGGGGAGTGCCTGGTTGCATGTTCCTTTTGGGACCTTGTTAATTTGGGAACTGACACAATGGTTCAATATAGGTGAACCTGAGAGTCCAGTTGTTCCCCCTCATTGCTTTCCTATGTTGGATAAACCTGAGAATGTTTTGAACTAATGTACTTGATCACTGTTTACCTTATTCCTGTACTAATAATCTTCACTGTAAAACTGAAATGAGATTTCATTATTAGACTGATTAGGGACTTTAGCTAAAGGAGATTTGATATGAGTAGTGTCCCTTTCTTGAACTGAAATCTGAGAAATTCCTTTCCTTTTCTGTCAACTGTTTTCCTGTTTTCCTTCTCATATTACCACACTGTTTCCCTCATGTATAACACACCATTTATCTGAATACACACACACACACAAGTGGCCATTCACAGATTTCACATTTGCTGAAATGCCACTGTTATAAATTTCTGAATGCACATCCTCACACCCTCTTGTCACACACCTACACTAGTAGGCTGTCCTCCCTCTTTACATGTGTATATGCATTATATTTTGAGTTGCTATATAGGATTCCTATATATGATTGTATATATATTAGATATAAATATATAGTGTATGTGATACTATGATATAGTGTATTGTATATGTATGGTGTCTTGATGTGTGAGGTTGTGATATGTGTCATAGAGTATGGAATGTCATAGGGCTAATGTAGTGTAGATAACAATGTTGTGTTATGATGTTATAGAGTGTTAGATAGATGCTTCCTAAATAGACTTTTAGTCATAATATAACCTAGAATAGACTTGTTAGAACCTAGAAAGGGTTGGTTAGACCTAGATTAGACTTATTGACTAGTTTGACTTCTAGGGTTGACCAGAGTTGACCAAGAGTTGACTTTGGTCTAGATTGACCTAGTTTCATGTAGAATGCATTAAATTGCATTGTATTATCATTCTGGACTTGTTGTGACTCGTACTGTTCTAAATAGGAGCCAGACACCACTCCTCGGACAGTACTTTCATCTCGGACTTTCAGATAGCAGGCGAGTACATTCTCTGATCTTTTCATACCTGTCTGGATATATTCATGCTCTAGATTACTCTACATGATGCTGACACGTATCTTCATGGATTAGTACTATATGGATCCCTTCCTGAGATGTTATCCCTCTACGGGTGCATCGGGTATTACATGTTCATGTACTTTATCATGTGCATCACGTACTCCTTGTACTCGTACTAGTTCATGTTTTTACATGTTCTTATGTGCTTTCACGTGCCTCATGTACTACTTATTACATGAGTTCACGTATCTTAGTTGTATTCATGTGCTTATGACATAACTTGAACGGATCTTTGTGTATTGATTGGGGCGGGGTGAGTAGAATTGGTTATGTGAACACTATCCCAAGTAGCTGTATAAATGTGCCTCCTTATTTGTATTTATGTGCCCCTAAGCAGTTTACATAACCATATTGTGCTCTAAATCACGTAGTCACTTACAGTCTTTACTATCATGTATCTATTTCCATTACAAAATATCTCCTGTTTTACTTGTACTTCCATTCAGCACTTCTTGTATTTTACTCTATTGCAATGATTTATACTCCTAACCTGATATGAACTGTTGAGAGATATGTGCTCGTTCCCGTCGTGACTGGACCTGTTGAAATATTACAGAGGATGAGGCTGAGGCGTTCTGCCCTACTTACTACGGTGCCACACTAGATGAGTGCCCAGATTTGGACCAGCAGCAGGATCCATTAACTGTAGACGACACTCCATTAGTTTAGGATTGTCTTACTATTTGGGATTATTGTACTAGACTTTGAGATATTCTGAGATGTATTTATTTTTAGACACTTAGTTCTGGATTGTATCTCTGTGATTCTCTGTTCTGGATATTGTTATCTTTCATTATCTATCTATCTTACCTGTTCTACCTTAGCTGTGGTTGAGTTATATTTCTGTTATGTCACCCCCCATTCGGGGAGTATAACTGTTATTACTTTCAGTTGTTAGATGTTGTGACCTAGGACAGCGTTCTACCGCTGACACTGCGGCGTAGGCTGGACGTACCCACGTCTCGTGCCCTTACTCTAGGGTACGGATCGTGACAATATTGTTTTGGGGTTATTTGAGTCGGGTTCGAATTTTAACTCAATTCGACTTGAAACGGGGACCCGGGAGGAGTTTGACTCTAGTGGGACCCACACACTAGTTAGGCATGGCCCACATGATATTAATTTTAGTCCACATGATAGAAATATTTTAGTTAGAGGTTAGACTAATTATTATGGATAAGGTTAGTGTGATTAGAGACTTTAGAATGACTAATTTAGCCCCAACCAATTAGCCCTTTCCTAATACTCATAGAATAGGTTAGTGGGGGCATTTTGGACCTTACCATAATAGGACAAATAGCCCCATTTGGCCAGCCACTTTGGGAGAGGATAGGCTCAAGTTCATTTTATTATTCTCATCCACACTCTCTCTCTTATTCTTTCCCAAATTCCTAGAGAGCAATCCCTAGCAATTTCTCCACCAAATTATTCCATTTCACCACTAAATCTTCTTCTTTCCTTCTCCATTCTAGCCAAGGATGAAGCTACCCAAGTTTGGGAGGATTCGGAGCTCGTTCGTGTCCTTTTGGAATCTCTACGTGTCAGTGTCGCTCCGGAAAGGCTTTTCTTTGTTTCGATCTACCGGGAGGTATAAATCCCTTCTTCTTTTCATTTTCTCATGCATATAGGTCTATTTTGAACCCATAGGAATGATCGCATAGTTGTATCTCCATTTGTGTCCATTTCGTGTCCATTTGGAGGTCATAGGAGTGTCCTTTGTGTTGTGGTTGTGTCCATGTGGGAAAATCCTAAATTTGGACACACTATGTGTTGTTGTTATGTATGAATGAATTATTACATGTTTAATCTCATATTTTTGTATTGGAGATGTGTTCTATAGTGTATATACATATTAGTGTAGAGAGTGAGTTCTTGATATATTATGTTATATATTTGTGTTCTTTTGTCTCAAACTACCTAAATCCGTCATGATTTTTATCCACGTTTTTAATTTCAGCCCTAACTTAGAAATGTCATAACTTCTAGCTCAAAGCTCCGTTTAATCTCCCGTTTTTTTAAAAGAAGCGTATTGAAGTTAGATTTCCAAAAACATGTATTTTTAGGCCTAATTCTTTCTGTAACTTTCTGGAGAATTATTTGAGTGTCAGCTGTACGAAAGACAAACGCGTTCTCGGTGTTTTCGCGATTTCGGGAGTTTCCGAAAACGAAAACGCGATCCGTTTAAAGTTTCGGAAAGCTAACACATAGATCTATAACATACTTTAATCCTAAATTTTAATTCATGCTGAGATGGTACAGTATTGATTATTAGTAGGAGTTACTATTCGGTATATGCATTTTGTGCACCCTTGTGTGTAATATAATGTTCTATTTGATTTTAACCCATGTTAATGTATATACATTATGTAATTAAATAGAGAATACAAGCATGAGTAAATGGTTAAATAAATGATGTATGAGATGTAAGTATCCTATCTAATGTAAGCATGTATAAGTATGGCTTGTAATGAATATGTAGGTTCCATAGTATGTAATGTATGGTGCATATAGTGGTGCAAGAGAATAAATAAATGATGAATGAATGCAAGCATGAATGTAATGTAATAATAGATGTAATGTTCTATGTTAACACAAATCCTATATTACCTTATGTACCCCCTTACACTATGTTGACACTATCACACTTGACACATTATTCACTTACACTTTGACACTCTTTGATATGTATACACTATGTATGCCCATTTAACCCTCACTTGCCCCTTTTCCATGTTCACATACACACACATAGCCTCTTAAATAAGTATTTATGAATATAGTTAACTTAGCTATGTATGTATATTATATATATGTTAGCATATTGTGTTGTAATATATAAGTTTATATAACCATTTGAAATGCCATAATTATAGACCTAATGTTGAATACCAATATATGCATGTGTAAATATGTGTAGACATATATAGCTTAAAGTAATAGATTACCTAGTGTATATCCAATGTGAATTCTTGCCTATTTGAGTATTGAATAATTGCATACTATATAGAGTTGGGTGTATGTTGGCTTGTATAGCCTTGTATTGATGTGTGCTTGCTAGGATAGTCTTGGTTAGGCCTAGTAAGACTTACTGGGTTAGGACATGACCTAGTTTGACCTAGTTTGACTAGTGCAGTTGACCAGAGTTGACCAAGGGTTGACTTTGGCCTAGTTTGACCTAGATTCATGTAGAATGCATTGTAGTGCTTTATATTACCCTTCTGGACATGTTGTGACTTGTACTGTTCTAATTAGGAGCCAGACACCTTGTAACCTGTGTTGCTTTAAATAGGACTCTGTGGCTTCAGTTGGATCCCCTATACTTATCAGCTGTTCAGGTTATCAGGCGAGTACATTCTCTGATAGTTCTCTCATTTATTTGTCAATTACTGTATTTCAGTTCTAGTTAGTTGTATGCGATTCTCTGTTACAACACGTGTGGATATTACTGGATTCATGTATACGACACATATTTATTTTCTGGCCTCCATTACTGGTATCATCATTCTGACTTCTATTACTGGAATCACCTGCTGGAATCATTTACTGGAATCATTTACTGGAATTATTTACTGGTATCATTATATTTTGGCTGGACTCATCTTGAATCATTGTGTCGGAATTCTGGATTCACTTGCTGGGAGGAAAATACTAGAGTAAGACATGTAGACATACCCCATTACTGGAATCACCCCTACTGGAATCTACTGGAATGATAGCCATCTCTCGCCTGATCAGTGAGAGGTGTGCCGGATTACCCACAGCCGTTTACATGTCGATCTCGGTATTTTAAAACATATTGTTAGAGTATAGGCTAGACTCACCCTGGAATCATTGATCACTATAAATGGAATCGTTCCTTACTGGATTCATCTTGTATTAGATTCATCTTGTACTGGACTTACATTGGAGTTACACTGGTCTACATTGTTGTCTGGACTTCATATCATATTACCCTGGTTCAGCTAGTTCTATTTTTACAGACTTCATTGCTATGATTCTTCTCTTGTTTAGTTATTTACTTTCCTTGCACCTTATCTGTCTTTCTTACCATCACCTGAATATAAACTACCATTTTCATCAATACAACTGCCTATAACTGCTTTATAGTTCTCTGTCATTACTTGGGTTTTCTAGATAAGATGTGCTCGTTCCTGTCCTGACTGGACCTGTTGATAAATTTTACAGATAGCTTGGAGGTTGCCTGCTAGCCTAGAGGAGACACCTTAGAGGTTGTTTAGATAGTTATTGTATTTGTCTGGAGTTGTATTTACTTTGTGGATTACTGTATTTGAGTTTTGAGATGTATTTCTGGGTTTTTGTATCTTAGACACTTAGACTTCTATCTCCCGTATCTCTTTGGATTTTATGTTTTATCTAACCTTATCATGCTCTACCTTAAATGTGATTGAGACTGTATCTTCTTAGCATTTCATTGTTAGATGATGTGACCTAGGACAGCGTTCTACCGCCGACACTGCGGCGTAGGCTGGGCGTTGTTATGTTCTCGTACCCAAACAGTGGGTGCGGGTCGTGACAGAAGGAGAATAAGGAGAAGAAGAATAAGAAGAAGAATAAGACGGAGAATAAGGAGGAGGAGGCAGGAGAATAAGGAGAAGGAGACGGAGAATAAGGAAAATAATGAGAAGAAGAATAAGAAGAAGAATAAGACGGAGAATAAGGAGAAGGAGAATAAGGAGAAGAAGAATAAGAAGAAGAATAAGATGGAGAATAAGGAGAAGGAGACGGAGAATAAGGAGAAGGAGAAGGAGAATAAGGAGAAGAATAATAAGAAGAAGAATAAGGAGAAGGAGAATAAGAAGAAGAATAAGACGGAGAATAAGAATAAAAATAAGAGAATGAGAAGGAGAAGGAGAAGGAGAAGGAGAAGGGAATGTAGGAAATCAAATTAGAGAGGGTTTGTGAGTGAGTCGAATTTAGTGAAAGGGTAAATTAAGATATGGGTTTCGGAGTTCAAGATGGACTCGGATATGGGTTGACTTCCAATGTTCTCCTATGACCAAGGTTGACCTAACTAGACTTGTCTTGACCTAGAATAATATAATAGGATTTAATTTGATTTGACTTTACTTCCTAAACATAGTATTGATACGTCTTGTTATCTATAGGTCCTCGAGGCGCTGCATTGGATCCAGTTGACATATTATATCATATCACAGGCGAGTACATTCTCTGATAACCTTTTCCCAATTTATGATAACTGTTATGGTTCATGTACTTAGTGTAGATATACTTATTCCTGACACATGGTTCTCACGGATTGGTATTCCTGGATCTCGACGAGAGATGTTACTCCTTGTTAGCTTGGGATGTATTGTGCAATCTCCCTTGTAGCTCTTGCGCAATATGTGGTCACTGATTCTAGAGAAGACTTGCTCCCTTCTCATAGAATCCCGTGCAGTGACGTATCCTGTTTGGATCCATTCTACCAGTTGGGGTGGGGGAGTAGTAGCGTATGCCTGTGATCAAATCCATCTTGCATTCTTGAACAGTGTTAGTCATATACCGCACTTGTGACTAGCCAGACCAGTTCTTTACAGGTTCCCAAGCCGGTCACAAGCTGAAACTACTACTCACACACATTGGATGGATGGCTTACCCTGATTTGTGTACATACCATGATCAGTTCTACTTTCCTGTTCTAGCTCTTTCTCTACAGCTTACCATGCCATGATACATATATGTACACTCCATGATTTTATTATATATGCTTTATTTACAGTCTTATGGCTTTTATTCTATCTTGAGATATGTTATGAGATATATGTACTCGTTCCATCCTGACCGGATATGTTGAAAATGTTTACAGATGCAGAGGAGGACTATTATTGCACTTACTACGGCCCACCGGACGTAGTAGGTTTACAGACAGATACCCTAGATCCGCAGGGTGCAGTACCGCAGGACGAGATACCGCCTATCCTGTAGATAGAGTAGGTTTTTGTACTGGACCTTGTCTCCAGTCACTCTTGGGACTGTTATTATTTTGGCTTGAATTAGAGACTATGGACTTAGACTTGTATATTCTTTGTGTTTAGACTTGACAGGTTATATTTTATTGTCGTGTTGTCTTTATCTTTTAGTATTTACTTTATCATCTTAGAGTTGTGATTGAGTACTCATATATATTATCATTGCTTGTCCTCCGTTCGGAGTTGACCATATTCTCGAAAGGTTTTTGATATTATATAAACTGTTGTTAGAGTAGTAAACCTACAGCGTTCTACGCCGTTTTTACGGTGTGGGCTGGGCGTTGTTACGTACACGTGCCCTTACAGCGGGTGCGGGTCGTGACAATCCACCTCCAAGCTCGCAAACCTGGCAGAACTGTACCCCTTACGGCCACTCTGCGTAAGGACGCAATCAGCCTCTCTGCACAGGAGGAGCAGATGATAATCCGACTGCCAAGGTCTGGCCAAGCTCCAAGACCCACGACACGGCCACTGATCAGGCTGCCTAGAGTGAGTCAGCAACAAATAGAAGAGCTCAATCCCTCTGTCAAGCCGATGATGATCCGTCTTCCCAGAATGAACCAGCAGCCGAGCGCTAAGCCGAGGACTGCTAGCCAGCCAACAACCCCCCGCCCAGCACCAAGCACTAAACTGGGGGTGGCTAGTATGCCAACGACTCCACGTTCTGCTCCACCCATGGAGCCCCTGATGATTAAGCTGCCCAAGTCATCCTTCCAATCTACATAGGGGGTGGTTGAAGAAGAGCCAGAGCTGGCCAAGTATGTGGCTACTCATACTGGTGTTCCATCCGCAGATGATGTAATCCCACTGGAAAAGATACCTTATTTCATCAATAAAGGGCTATCTTTGAACTACCTCGAGCTTAATAAGCTTTATACAATGTATGCTATGGAACACGGTATAGGCACCCACCTGCACACATAGGTGACAAATGTCTACCCGCGTACCAACTTAATCCAGTGGAAGACGCTTATTGCATAGTCGAGGGAGCGGATCATCCAATTATCTTCGGCCGGGAAAATGATCCACAACCTTTCAGGATAGTAGAAGTTGATCTCGAACCCGACACCGGGACACTGCCACTTTATCTGTATAGCTCCCGATCCAAGTATCTTATGCAGAAACAGGGGTATGATCTGGAAACTACACCAGGTTTGAACTACGACACGGGACGGCGGTTACCCTTACAATTGTCGGTCCCCGCTGGGAAACCACGAGATTACTACAACAAGACCATATGTGGGCTAGGTTATGTTACCCCTGCAACGACCCATGAAAGCTCAGACGAGGAATGCGACTGGCATTCACACTCAATCGGATCACCCACCTCCGATTCGGATGTTAGCATCGGGGACGTGTTCAGGCAATTCTTGTCCGTCAATATGGCATTTGTCGAAGCCTACGAAGAAGATGAAGATATTCCTGAACTTCTTGAGTTAGAGCCGTGGGCACAACATCTAGATGCGCAATGAGAGAAGCGGTTCGAACAAAGAGAGCCTCCCACCGAGGATGAGGTTGTGCAAGTTGATCTCGGTGATGAGTCCTCCCCAAAGTCCATCTTCGTCAGCAAGAATCTGACAGACGAAGAGCGAGAATCGCTGCTGCAATTCGTCAGAGAATACATCGACGTGTTCGCCTGGAGCTACGAAGACATGCCAGAACTGAACCCCGAAGTTGCACTTCACAAACTCAATATTCGTCCGGACGCAAAACCGGTCAAGTAACAGCAACGACGGTTCCGCCCCGACATTATGAATGCCATTGAAGCTGAGGTCGATAAATTAATAGTTAGCGGCTTCATCCGTAAGGAACAGCATCCAGACTGGGTCACCAACATAGTACCAGTCCTTAAGAAGAATGGGAAGATCCGAATCTGCATCGACTTTCGGGACCTGAATGAGGTGTGTCCTAAAGATGAATTTTCTCTCCCTATCACAGACATCATAATTGACAATACCTGCAGCTTCGAGCGTATGTCATTCATGGATGGTTTCTCGGGGTATAACCAAATCAAGATATTCCCTGATGACGAAAAGCATACATCATTCCGAACACCAATTGGCACATACTGCTACACAGTCATGCCTTTCGGTTTAAAGAATGTTGGCGCCACCTATCAAAGAGCTATGAGCATCATCTTTAGAGACCACCTACGCAAGACAGTGGAATACTAAGTCGACGACATCGTCGTCAAAAGCCGCTCTAAGGAAGATCATCTGCATGATCTGAGGACAGTTTTTGACCTGATGCGAGCGCACAATTTGAAGATGAATCGCACAAAATCCTTCTTGGACGTATCCAGCGGAAAGTTCTTGGGTTTCATCATTACTTTCCAGGGTATCCACATAGACCCTGAGAAGACGAAGGCAATCATGGAGATGGGTCCCCCGAGAAATCTTCGTAAACTCCGAGGCCTTCAAGGGAGGCTGGCCTACATCAGGAGGTTCATCTCTAACCTCTCCGGGCGATGTCAGCCATTCACCTCGCCTCATGAAAAAGGGCGTTTCATTCGTATGGGATGAAGAATGTCAGCGCGCCTTCGACAACTCAAAGAATATCTGTCAAACCCTCCAGTCCTGGTAGCCCCGGTTGCAGGAAAACCATTTCTGCTCTATGTGCGAGCTATGGAGCATTCTCTCGGTGCTCTACTAGCACAAAACAATGATGCAGGCCATAAGCA
This sequence comes from Iris pallida, assembly GCA_029216955.1. Taxonomy (NCBI): domain Eukaryota; kingdom Viridiplantae; phylum Streptophyta; class Magnoliopsida; order Asparagales; family Iridaceae; genus Iris; species Iris pallida. The sequence goes on along the minus strand of JANAVB010011799.1, from coordinate 229,835 downwards.
AGCTATATATTATCTCAGCCGAATGATGATGGGGCCGGAACATCGATACATTGTCGTGGAAAAGGAGTGTCTTGCTCTGGTATTCGCCATTCAGAAGACGCGACACTACGTCACTGGACAAACCATCAATGTCGTATCAAGAGTCAACCCCCTCAGGGTCCTCGTGACTAAGCCAGGCGCACTCAGCTCTCGCCTCGCTACCTGGGCAATATTACTGTCCCCCTACCATATGATCTTCGTCCCACAGAAAGCGGTTAAAGGTCAAGCTCTGGCAGACTTTTTAGCAGCTCATCAAGGTTCAGAATCAATCAGGATAGACGAAGAGATTCCAGATGAGGTTGCCAATTCAAATGTGGCCTCTCATGATGCCGTATGGCGAATGTTCTTCGACGGTGCTTCCAGAACTGGGCCCAAGGGCAACATCGTCGCTGGAGTTGGAGTAGTGCTGATCTCTCCTTCCAGGTTGGTGATCAAACGGGCCTACTCCCTCACGGAGCCCTATTCAAACAATGTGGTCGAGTACAACGCTTTAGTCATTGGCCTTCGACTCATAAAAAAGCTGGGGGTAGAGTATATAGAAGCATACGGCCATTCGCAGCTAATCGTTAACCAGATCCGGGGCTCATACGAAGTTCGTCATGAAGACATGATCCCCTATCACCAAATAGCAATGGACATCATCTCGTCCTAGCAGGCCTTGCCACTTCCTTGGCAGTTCTGAATTATGCTCATCATCTGGTTGACATAATAGGTCGTGAATTGGTCTGTCCTAAGAATAATGTTTAATGTGTTGAGAGTTACTCCACTCCGGCTGTTGACGAAGCACCAGACTGGAGATAGCCATTCATTGAATTCGTAGTCTACGACATCCTGCCAGAGAATCCGAAGGAAGCCACTTTTATCAGAAGACGTTCCCTCAGATTCTTCTACGAAACAGAGACAAAAATGCTGCATCGGCGATCATATGATGGATTACTGCTTCGGTGTCTGTCAAATACAGAAGCCAAAGAAGCTGTACGCGAAGCTCACGACGACGTCTGTGGGGCCCATCAGCCTGGCCCGAAATTGTAAGACCGCCTTCGTCGAATGGGCTATTACTGGCCCACGATGGTTGCAGATGCGATAGACTATGCAAAAAAGTGCAAAGCCTGTCAAGTCCACGTAGATTTCATCTACCAACCATCCGTGTTTCTACATCCAACGGTAGCATCCTGGCCATTTGAAGCATGGGGAATGGACATTATTGGTCCGATCACTCTGTCTTCGTCCCGAGGACATCGCTTCATACTCGCAATCACAGATTACTTCTCCAAATGGGCGGAGGCTATTCCGCTGGTAGAAGTGAAGACATCAAACGTGATCAGCTTCCTCAAGCATCACGTAATCTACCTCTATGGACTGCCCCGAAGGATCATCCACGACAACAGTCCGCAGTTCGCAAGCCACGCCTTCTATCGGTTCTGCGATAAACACCGGATCTAGAATATTGCTTCAACGCAGTACAATCCGGCATCGATTGGGTTGGCAGAAGCGTTTAATAAAACTATATTCAAGCTGCTTAAGAAATTCGTGTCTTCCAACAAACACGATTGCAATGAGAAGCTTGGCGAATGCTTATGGGCGTACCGTACTACAGTACGGACGGCCACTGGGAATACATCATTCTCTCTGGTATATGGTAGCGAGGCAGTTCTCCCACTAGAGACTCAAATCCCCCCACTCCGCGTTGCTCTCACCTACCGACTAACGATGGATGATAATCACCATCACCGACTACAAGAGTTGGAGGCCCTAGATGAGAAGCGTCTGTTAGCGCAACAACGAATCAAGCTATACCAAGCACGTATCTCGGGAGCTTTCAACAAAAAGGTTAAAATCAGAACATTCCAAGTGGGCGATCTCGTTCTGGCAGTTCGGAGGCCAATGGTTATGACTCACAAAACCGCCGACAAATTCCAGCCAAAGTGGGAAGGCCCATTCATCATCGAGGCTGTATTCTCTAATGGAGCTTATCGCCTCGCGAAATAAAATGGAGACTTGCTCATGTTGTCCATCAACAGCAAGTTCCTGAAGAAGTATTATATCTGAAACGACATCCTCCAAATTTTCCAAGGTGTTGAGTTATGTACCCTCTGGTACCTCTGAACTCACATTCTGACTCCAAATTTTCCAGGGTATTGAGTTACGTACTCTCTGGTACCGCTGAACTCACATTCTAGCTCCAAATTTCCCATAATGATGAGTTATGTACCCCTGGTACCGCTGAACTCACGTTCCGACTCCAAATTTCCCATAATAATGAGTTATGTACTCTTCGGTACCACTGAACTCGCATTCTTGCTACAGATCTTCCAGATTGTTGCGTTATGTACTCGCAAGTACCGCTGAACTCACACTCTGGTCACTACAGATGAATCTATATCGCATCTTTTAGGTAGTAAGTCATGTATGATCATACCTCTGAACTTTCCCCCTAAAAGAGCTCCCTCCTCATGATCCAATACCCGCACTTTCAGTGCATAAACAGGATAAAAGATCCACAAATTTTCTAAAATAACCACGTCGATGCTACCTCTGAGTTGTTTCCCTTCCATCAAAAATAAACTGCCCCTCACGTAGAACTTCCATATCCTCATTACCTCTGAGTTGTTCTATGTACCCCTTCATGGTGTCCACTCCTACCACGTCCTCATTACCTCTGAGTAGGAAGATTCTATTGAAAAAACCCTCATATTTACCACGTCCTCGTTACCTCTGAGTAAGTATGTTGGTTTTTCTTTCGACTTATTATCCATACCCAAGATCGAAGTACGCCAAGGATAATAGGCCCACAAATGTCCTCTGTTGACCACAAATATCCTCCGTGGACCACAAATAATGTACTAAGTTTCATAGTACATGCCCCTCATTTCTTATCATGTCCCGGGAGCCCAGTTGCTCCATGGCATTCTTTCTTCCGATACCAAGAACGTCCACGGCCATCTTACCACAAAATTATTCCAAGTATCCCCATCAAACTTGGTATCCGTACCTAAAACCAAGGTATGCCAAAGGTAACAAGTCCACAAACAGTCCCCCAGTGGGGCAAATACTACAATACCACAAACGCAGTAAACAATACAAATGAAGGGTAAAATAAAACATACTCTTTTATTTGTAAGTCAAAGGGACTACATGTTCTGGGACCATGTTCCTCTCAAGAAAAAGAAAAGAACATAAACAAAAGAAGGAAAAGGCCGACTATGGTTCGGCGATACATAACTCCATGAGACGGTCCCTCAACAAGACAGTCGACCGCTCGAACCTCTGCTTGGCCCGACGCTCGGCCTCATCAGTCATCCGCTCCGTATCTTCCAGGTGCACATGAGCCCGCCAGCCGTCCTCAAGCTTCTTCAGAGCACGCTCCGGGCTAGCAGAAGCTCGAGTGACCCTTTCGGCCTCCTAGACGATCAGCTCTTTATATGCACGGGAAGCTTCGTGCTCAGATTCCAAGAAAACCAGCTTCCTCTGGACCTCGAGGATCTGCTTTCTTGTATCGACTATTCCGCGGGAGGCAGCCGCTTCCCGAGCCATGCAATCCTCGCTCCGGTGGCTCAGCTGGTCATACTGGAGAGATAGGTCGCCAAAGTCCTTCATTATAACCGGCTTAGACTTATCTCGTACAGCCCTTACCTTCTCCAGGACAGTGGTGAGGAAGCCACGCTCTTGCTCTATGGCTGCAGACAGATCAGCTTGTCGCAGCACGAGAAACTGGGCCACGAGCTGATCAGCCTCTAGCAATTTAGGCTCCAAAAGCGCAACTATTCCCACCCCACCAGTGAGGGTTTAAGAATCTCAATTTGGCCACGAGCACATTGTCAGGCCAAGGCAAAGGGGGTCCCCCGCTCCACAGCAGCTTCGACCCCTCTCTTCAAGTGGCGAAAGAAACTGTCAACCATATCCTGTGACGCCTCATCCAGAACTTCCGTAGAGGACGGCGTCAAAGGAAGTGTAGCTGCCAGTGTCGAAGGAGACGCACAAGAACTTGCTACCCCTGCCACCAGGAAGACAAATTTTGAGCGAAAAGACGCTTGTATAGCAGCTAACTCCTCCTTCGCGGCCCGAAGAACATGGGTACTCGGCAAGGCAGAGAGGTCAAGCCCCGAAGATACATGAGCAGAGGAGGACGCAGAGACCATTGCTCCTTGCCCCGGCTGTGCCGCCATCTGATCTTTCGAACTCGATCCAGCGGGAGGCCCTTCAATATAAGTTGGAAAGGGAGGAGGCACACTCCTCCCAACCAGATCCCCGCAGGCAGAGCCTACCCGGACGATGTCCGCCATTGGCAGTGAAGAGGCAGGACCTGTATGTCCAGAGCAACCATCAATCAACCTAACCCGAAGGATATGATGATAGAGCAAATGAGCCTCCTCACTAGTCAAGATCTGGCTTATTTTACCAGGGGAGGGTTGTGGAGGCTGAGGTTCGCTCACAGCCGTCGTAGTCCCCTCACCAGAGACTTCCAAGCCAAATTCAGCTGGCGTCTCTGCCCTAGCTGCCCCGGAAGGAGATACGGCTAGGTCAGTGTCACCCTGTCGAAATTCAGCAGTCTCGAGGACGGGTCCTGCAGAGCCCCCGTCGCCTTGGATTGAGACCTCAGCAACATGAGATCCCTCAGCCACCGTCAAAATAATTTCGGCACAAATGTTATTAACCAAAGTGGTCAGGGCCGGATCGACTTCAGAAACCGCGGTCGGTTCTCGAGAGTCTGACTCTTCTAACGCCTACAGGGAAGAAAGAAAATGATTAGATCATAGTTCAAGAAGAAAAAGGGCAAAAGAGGGAGAGGGTCACCATTTAACTCACCTCTGAAATAGCGTCATCACCTTCGCCTCTCTCCTTAATGAATAGTCCACGGCGTCTTATCACAGCCCGCTTCACAGAGAAGGTTACGCCACTAATAGACTCACACCTACCTCGCTTGCACGAAAGGCCAGGAACAACAGGCGGCTGGTCCGTCACCACCTCATCTGGCACAACATGCGGCTGATCTGCCACCATCTCATCTAGCACGATAGGCGGCTGATCCGCCATCACCTCTTCCGCAGGAGAAAAAGAATTATCGACATCATGCTCATCATCCTCTTCGTCCGTATTTGTGGACTCAGAGTCAGGCACAAGAACCGTGTTCGCCCTCCTCTTCCTCATCTTAGACCCATTGGGCTTCTCCGCTAAGCCAGTACCAACAATAAAACTGGTACTCGGGTCAAAATTAACGGGAGGCTTGCTCGCCGTAACATGGTATAGGGCCGCCATGTATAAAATCCCCCCTGGCGCCTCAGTATCAGGAACTGAGAAACTGGTTCGGGAATGAACCGTATCATAACAATGCCATGCCCTGATACCGTCCAGGACGCTACCTTCAAAGCCCAGGCAAGAGCTGGGACTATCAAAGAATAGCTGGCTATACCCGAACTGGCGGGAGAACCTGATGGACGAGTAGGGCTCCAGGTAGACGTTATTGCGATTAAAATATACTAGGTGCATGGGACAGATATTATTCAACCAAAGAAGCATCTTCTCAGAGAGGAGGTGAGGAGGTCCGGTTCCATCAATATGTACGCCTCTCACTTCTTCTGCGGTAAAACGAGGAACAGACACAAAAAAGTCATATTCGTTCACTCTCGCTAGCATCCTCCGACAGACTGGCATGGTGCTGCACTCCCAGGGTTGATGGTGGAATCAGAAAATAAAGGCATCATCAGCCGTGACGCCATCTTCCGCTCCAGGCCTCATCAAAGACCGGCAGTGCATTAACAGCCACCCCATCAAATAATGGTATGGCATCTCTATGCGCTCAAAATCCATCGTCGTGTCACAGGCGATGACCTTGGACGAAAAGGCACAAAGGCCATGGTGTATGCTGCACACCATGGTCGGAAGAAGGGCCAGTCTGACCCCAAAGACCAGCTTTACGGCGGGAAGGATAAAGTGGCGGCTGATCCTCTCAATGGAACCTGCCCCTCCTGAGACCACGCATTTACGTAGCCACACCATCAGGAATCCTGCCAAGAGTGCCTTCTCTGATAGTTGCTGAGTACCATGATAAAAATAACTGAAGGAGTCAGTTCGACGCCCAAATATGTTGCTCGTGGACCTCGATCTCTTGGCAGTCGACGCCAGGCTTTGTACCTCCTCCAGGGTCTGAGGATCTCGGGAATAAACTCGGCCTGAGGTGCCAGGGGTAAAAAGGTATGAGACCCAGGACCTGGTATGAGGAATGCTCCCCTCCGAGCTGTCATCCTTCTTGATGGCCGTCTGGTGACAAGTGCTGTGATGACATAACAATTCTCGATATACGGCAACAAAGCCCGGGAACTGCCGATCCAGACCCTCGAGCTCTTTGCTCGTATGGGTGTACACTTCAAAGACTTTTTCCCCCCAGGGCAGCTTGGAAATGACGTGCATCTCGTGGAGAGCGAGTCCCAGCTTCCCTCCAAGTGTGAAGAAGGTTTACGTTCGCCGGTTGTACATCTCCAGGAGAGCCATGAACAACGGTTTATTTATGGGTAGACCATGACAGGTGCCCCGAATGGCGTGGTAGAGGCCGATCTCAAGTAGGGGAATCTCATACCTCCGCAGAATCCACGTGGTCAAGTTGGCCCACGCAGGGATGGGGTTTATCCAGTTCAGCAATGCTAACCGTCCGACGGGATAAGATCCCTTCTGAACAAGCTGGTTCAAGAAGGTATCAGCTTGAGAGAATGTGAAGTTGGGACCCGATACATTTATGAAGGTACCCGGGGCCAGTCCCATCACGTACCGACTAACTGGTTCCTTTCCGTATACGCCGACCCCAAATTCCTGTTGTAATGGATATTACCCACAATGATCCCCGATTTGCTTGGGGTCAAGGAGTCCACCATCTTTCTGTCCAACGGTAACATGTTGAACCATGACAGAGGAAAAGTACGCTCCATTGGAGGGATATGGATCGCCACCCCGTCAAGAGTAAAGTCCCAACTCTCGGATATATCCAGCACTCGAGGGTTCTTTACAGCCAAAGCATCCCCAAAAAGGAACGTCGGCTTCAGGTATTTCCCCTCCAATTTCTCCGAGTTCATCATAGCGCAGAGAAAGTAGAAGGGCTGGTTCTTGATAGCATTCAGCCTCTCCAAAGACTCATCTGGAGGAAGCTGATTTGCCACATATTGGACTAAGTGGTCGAATCGCACACCCACAACAGATTGGACCGAACCCACCAGGGGTTCTTTCGCTGGATTGACTGACAGATTCACTGAAAAGAACAAAAGAAAAAAGTCAGGAGATGGCTAAACAAATATCACTTAGGTGTTTTTTAGGCTCATGTGGCCCAGTTCACATGGGCTTATGCGGCTCTGTTGGAACATGGGCTTATACGGCTCTGTTGGAACATAGGCTTATGCGGCTTTGTTTGAACATGAGCCTATGCGGCACTAATTAGCGTAAGCTTATGCGGCTCTGTTCAGCATGAGCTTATGCGTTTCTGTTTAGCGTGAGCTTATGCGGTTCTGCTTAGCGGAATATTATACGGCCTAATTCAGAGGAGCTTATGCGGCTCGGTTTAGCACAGCCTCATGCGGCCCTGTCCAGACAAGTTTATGCGGTTCTGCTTAGTAGGGCATTATGCGGCCCAGTCCAGGATAAGCTTATGCGGCCCTATTTGAAGGAGGCTTCATGCGGTTCGATTCAGAGGGACTTATGCGGCTCTGTTCGCCAGGTTATTATACGGTTCAGTTCGCGAAGTGTCTATGCGGCCACTAGACAACTCCCATGTGGCTCGGACATGGGGTATACCCTCCATGCGGCTCGGCCACGGGACGTACATGCGACACACACAAGTTGAACAGTTTAAAGGCTTGTGCATAAAACATGCAACAGAGCCATATTTGTTAGGGTTTTCGAAGCATATGATCCTCCCAAAGTCTTTACCAGCAATGGTGGGGTGGACGTCAGGGTAGACTTCAGGCATCGCGGCCAACGTAGAGGCCACTCCCTTACCCTTCGCCGCAGCCTTGGAAACTTTGGGGGCCATCGATTGATCGAAGAAGAAAAAGAAGGGGACGACAGTTAGGGCAAGAAGAGCTTAGATTGAGGAAGAGAGTAAAGAGTTTCTTTCTCTAAATTACACTTATTTATAGAAGGCCGAAGGGGGGAACATGTGGACCGATGAACGCTTCGGGTTGTGTACTGCAGGCAAAACTGACTCCTAGGATTTCGTCCCTTCTCATAAAGGAGATTCATCAAAGCCCAAAATCCTAAATATTTAATGAACCAACTCTTGGGATTCCCCCAAAAGATGGCTCTAAATCAAAACGAATCAAGGGCAATTAATGTCGCCTACGTGGCAGAAAGGACATTATGCTGCTAGGCAGTCCATACGGCCAGGCAGTCCATGCGGCCAAGAAAGCCATGCGACTAAGAAGTCCATGCGGCCAGAATATCTTATGCGGCCAGGAGAGCTTAAGTGAACATAGTCATGCTTCTCATTCAAACTATTTTAATTTTTTAAATTAAAAACTTTGAAGGGGGTCTTGTAGAAGCATAGAAATAAACAGAAAATCTTATGTGGCTCAAGACTAGGGAAGTTTCATGCGGCTCAAAAGTTTATTAGAGTACCATGCGGCTCAAAAGCTCATTAGAGTTCCATGCGGCTCTAAAGATCATTAGAGTTTCATACGGCTCAGAAATCCTCCTAGCTCCATGCGGTTCTATACAGCGACCTCATTCAATGCCACGTACAGCTAGCCATTAAGCAGCGGCCTTATTTAATGCTCTGACACAACAAGGCGGCTCTGACATAAAGTAGGACTGACAACACTGACATAAAGCTGCAATGATGACTCTGACATGAAGGCATGCTCCTAGGAAAAAGAAAAAAATCTTTATTAGCTGGCACAAAGCCATCAAATCCCAAAGTCTTCTATACAGCTTTGACACATGGCAAGCTGCATGCGGTTCAGATGGAGGCCACCCCCATGCGGCTGTTACTCCCATGCGGCTCGAATTATAGGGGCCATCTTCATGCGGCTCGAACACTGAGAGGCCACCTCCATGCGGCTGCTACTCCTATACGGTTCGGATCATGGGACCACCCCCATGCGGCTGTTACTCCTATGCAGCTCGGATCATGGGGCCACCCCTATGCGGCCGCTACTCTCATGCGGCTCGGATCATGGGAACCATCTCCATGCGGCTCAAATGCTGAGAGGCCACGCCCATGCAGCCTTGACACGTGGCCAGCCTTATGCGGTTCAGTTGGAAGCCATCCTCATGCGGCTCAGATTTCGGAGGCCATACCTATGCGGCTGCCACCTTCATGCGGCTCAAATCCTGAGAAGCCACCCTCATGCGGCTTTATCAAGACACCATGTCCATGTGGCTCACGGTTAGGACACGTGGCAGAGGATCAGTTCCCCCGGCTCGCTGCATAATGATGGTTGGACACGTTGCACCACATCAATCAAGATTTATCCACCCAGATTTAGTACAATCATCATAATTACCCGGATCAAATCATATTTATTACAATTAAGTAGATTGAATACGTGGCGAGAGATCCGAGCTTATCATAACAAATCATAAAAATTTGTGGCAATCAACATTAATTGCCCATACGGATTTGGCACAATCAACATTAACTGCCCTAATTTATTGTAATCAAGATTAACGGCCCAGATTAATTGCTAACAAAGCAGGATCAAGGAAAGTGGTAAATAATCCCTAAACCGTCGACTTTTCAAGAGAAAATCATTACAAACCCTAATGATCACACTCTACTCCTATAAATAGCAAGTTACCACTCTCTTGCAAAAGAGGTAGAGAAAAAAGAACACAAAGGAGCACAAAGAGAGAGAAGAACCTGGCTGGACACACAGAGAGACAAAGGCATGCACAGAAGAGTCTCCCCACACATTCCGAGAGCATTTCTTCATTAGAGCTAAGGCTACGTCCGATCGTCCAAGAAGTAAGGCAGAGCTGCCGTCGCTTTCCCGAGCCTCTGCCGTCACCTCCCAGAATCAAAAATAAACAATCGTACTTAGATTGCTGTACTTAGGCTTTCGTCCCCAGGCTTTCTTTGTACGAGCGATTTTGTATTGTGAGTCTAAGTTCAGTCCTCCTATAAAATTGTTCTATACTTTTACAATCAATGGCAAACATTTGCGTGTAACTGAACCATCTTCATTTACTTTGTTACGAAAAACCCATTTCGTACCAATAATCGAATGATTAGCTAGCTTAGGAACAAGTTCCCAGACCTGGCCCCTTTCGAATTGATTGAGTTCTTCTTGCATGGCAGAAATCCAAAACTTATTATTAAAAGCTTCTAAAACAGTTTTAGGCTCAATTTGTGAAATAAAGGCAGTGCTAGCAATGGAGTCTCTTAACGATGATCGAGTACTTATTCCGCATAAAACCTTATCTATTACCTAGTTTTCTGGATGTGACGGCTTGAAAGGGAATTTTTTTGGCAAGCCCTCCAGAAAATTTGTTTCAGTGGTGGTATTCATCGGAGTAGAAGTTGAAGGCTCAACATCATCGTCAGGAGAGGCTGTTGTACTATTATCTTCATCAAAAGTCACATTTGTAAACTCTTCCACAAATAATGAGCATTTGTTAAACACTCTATATCCCTTACTCTTGGCAGCATAGCCAAGAAAGATACCATCGTCAGCTTTGGCATCAAATTTGCCTAAGTTGTCTTTGGTGTTAAGGATAAAACATCGACAACCAAAAAGTCTAAAATATGAAACAATTGGAGTCCTTCCAAACCAAATTTCATAGGGTGTTTTTTTCGTAATAGGTCGAATGAGCACCCTATTTAAAATATGGCATGTTGTACTCACAGCTTCAGCCTAAAAATATTTCGGAAGTGAAAATTTATTCAACATGACTCTAGCCATATCACCAAGAGTCCTATTCTTCCGCTCCACAACACCATTTTGTTGAGGAGTACTAGGACAAAAAAACTCATGATCAAAACCATTTTAGTCACAAAACTTTTTAAAATCAGTATTTTTGAATTTGCCTCCATGATCACTTCGGATTCGAGTAATCATGTAGCCTTTTTCGTTTTGAACCTTTTTAGCAAAAATTTTGAAAACAGAAATTGCATCGCTTTTGTTTGAAAGAAACAAAACCCAAGTGAATCTAGAGAAATCATCTACAATAACAAAAGTATAGAGTTTTCCACCAAGACTGGCTACTCTACTAGGACCAAATAAGTCCATATGAAGTAATTACAAGGGTCTGGTAGTACTTACTGTGTTAATTGAATGAAATGAAGACTTCGTTGCCTTATTCAACTCGCATTCGGCACATACCGTATCCTTTTTGAATGTGATGTCGGGCAAGCCTCTTACTAGCTTCTTTGTTGACAGCCTGGATATAGTATCTATATTGGCATGATCAAGATGCTGGTGCCATAATAATCTCTCATCCTTGTGGGCATAGAGGCATCTCCCTGCACTGTTAGTATCTCTAGACATATAGAAAATATAAATGTTATCCTCTCTTATCCCTTCAAAAGCGATGTCTTCCGTTGACCTATCATAAATATAGCATTTATTTTTTCTAAAGTTAATATCATATCCATGATCAGCAAGGTGACTTATGCTGAGCAGGTTATGCTTTAACTCGGTCACTAGGTAGACATCCTTTATTACAGGAGAAGGAGGATGACTAATAGTACCATTACCTATGATATACCCTTTTAGGTTATTGCCGAAGGATACATACCCTTCCCTCTTCATCGATAGTAATACGAAAAGATTTGCGTCTCCTGTCATATGTCGCGAGCATCCACTATCGAGAATCTACTTGCTTTTAGTTGAGGAGGGAAGGTCCACCTAAATCAAGAGTAGATGTTACTTTGGTACCCAAGTTCTTGTGGGTCCTGAAATGTTAGTTTTTGGCACCCATGCATATAGATTTGTATCAACTAATCTCCTAATTCTACATTGCGGTGAGATGTGTCCATGTAATCCACAGTAGGTGCAAGTAGCATGTCTATTTGTATTGGGAGCATGTTGATGGTATCTATATGTAGCATGGTGAGAATTGTGTAAAATAGCAGGATAGTAATTATATATGGCAGCAGGATGATGGTTATGTCTATATGCAGCATGGTGGTGATTTTATCTATGTGCAACATGGTGATGATTATATCTATGTGTAGTATGGTGATTGTGTGTCGCAGTAAAATGATAGTTCTGAGAATAATTTCTATGTGCATGTGGTTTGTGTGTTGTATGGAAGTGCGTGTACATGTAAGCATGTTTACGTGTTGCAGGTGGATGACGTGTTTGACTATTTTGAGTAGTCTTGTACTTTGTGTGTGTCTTATGTGATTGGGTTTGAGGTTGAACAATCTGTTTTCCCAATCTAATCTCTAATTTCTTAGAGGCAACATGCAGTTCATTACACTTAGCATTCAAACCATCAATTTTAGCAATAGAGATCTTGTGTCTATTCTTTTCTTTAGCAAGCTCAGTGTTTAGTACTGTGATCTCATGTGTTTGCTTTTCAATACGTGTTTCAGCATCATGTAGGCTTAACTTAAGCTTAGATACCTCATTAATGTCTTCCGTGGGTGGAGTGTCTCTAACATTATTAAGCAAAGAAGAGAGTTTTTAAATCTCGACTTCATAGCTTTTGATCTTCTCTGTAATGCCCCAGTCCTAAAATACGTAGGACTAGGAACGTAGACATGCCAGTTGTATTCATACGAAGTACATAGGCCTCGTATGGATACATAAGCTGTAAATACAGTAAAACCATGACTAATCTCATCCACACAAAAATAAAAGAATAAAAGATTTCAAATAATGATTATGAATTGTCTTGATACAATATGTTGGGTGGAGACAAATCCACTACCAACAAGTAAGAAAAGAAATACATGAAAATGAAATGAGTTTGGCGAGCGAAGCGAAGATGATCCAAGTGCAGTCATCCTCGAAGAAATAGCGATGATCACGGCTAGAGCTAGAACACCTGCGAAAGACATGAGCACACACCTGGCGAGATAACCAGGTCCTCAGAGGGACGTAACAAGACACATAATAACATGCCAATAACTGAATAAATAAAGCTCAATAGAAAAGTATATGTCTAAACAGATAAAGGTCCTTAACCATTCTATGTGTAAATGCATTTTGAAGACAACGTTCCACACAAGGGCTCTCGAGACTAGAAACACGGCATGTTAGCGTTTCAACCAAGGCACTAGTGGCATCTAGAGAAAAGTAAATGCACAGCACATTTGTGTTTCAACCGAGGCACTAGTGGCATCTAGAGAAAAGTAAATAAATGTACGGCCACTAGCTCTCGACTAAGTCACAAATGGCAGCTAGAGAAAAGTAAAGGTGTGAAAGCCCCTGCGCCTAATAACAGTCTTCACCCTCCCCATGCACTACTCGTGCTGAATCCACACCACGATATTTCTAATAACCGCTATGTCTTCTCGGCAATTATATTAGCGGTTATATCCTAACGTTCGTCCTGTACGCACCGATGTACGGTCGGTACGCAAGTCCGAATCTGTATGAGACACGTGACATCGTGGTACACAAGTGTCGGCCCATGAATGCGGCACAAACAAAGGTTGTCCCTTAACTCTAGGCTAAATGCATAAAGAAAACTAAAATATAATAATTTGCAACTACATAGGATTTTGAAAGAACAACTTATAAGAAATAAAACATGCATGATATTGAGCAAGAAATTAAACAGTAAAGGCAAGGTGTCTTGCCTGGTGTGTCACCTGGAATGGTGCGATAATCAAGATGTCATGTTCTATCCAATAGCTGAGGTCCATGCGAACATGGCCTGGGGTCCTAAGCTGGTGAAACAAACCATCTCGTTGGGTCCAGAATAGTACACTTGGCTTGGAACGATATGGAGAAGAATCTCAAATTTTGCAAGAAAATGTGAAATACGATTAGTCCCGATTAATGAATTATAATCGAAGAAAAATAATATACATAGTTATTTTAGAAAACTATTTATAATTTTTGAAACTATATTTATATTAGTCAAAATATTTAGATAAACATTTTAGAAAAAAAATCATCTTAAGGATAAAACCAAATTTTTGTCAAAATATAGTTTTGGTTAAGGCCATATTTAAAGCAGATAAAATAATAGTATAATATTTTATCACAATTATCCTTTTAGAAATATTAATATATATATATATATATATATATATATATATATATATATATATATATATATATATATATATATATATATATATATATATATATATATATATATATATATATACATAAGTGTATGTATATCAAAATATACTATTACTATTAGTAAAATAAAATATATATCATTAAACCAATATTCTTGCAAAATCTTAATAGATTAGCCGAAATCCTATTTAAGCCGGTTGGGCCAATATCCTAATATTATATTTTATTACAAGTATAAGTTTAGAAAATTATTAATTAACTAAAATAATAATATTAATAATATAATTAACAACTAATAGTAAAATACTAACACAATATATATACCAATAAATACTAATATATAGTATATGTACTCTATTATACATGTACATATGTATACTGATACAATAAGAGTTTCATTTCTTTGCTCTCACACGGTCTCCCATGCCTAACTTACTATATTCATTAAAGCTCATCTCTACTCTCATTTAATGAGAGTTTGAGAGGGAGAGAGAGAAATAAAAGAAGAAGCAGCAAGAAGATGGAGAGAGAACATTGGTGAAGGAGACTCACCTAACTCGGGGCAGCCTTGTCCGGCGTGGAGGTCCCGGCGGGACGCGGTCGGCGGGGGGATGTGGGCGGTCGACGTCACCTGGTCGGGCGGAAGGGCGCGTCGGCGTCGAGGTTTGACGGAGGCGGCGCTAAGGAGAAGCGGCATCGGGGTTTTTCGGCAAGGAGGCGGAGGGTTTCGCCGCTGCGGCGGTCAGGGCACGGGCGCTCGGTCGGTAGGAACGCCGGCCCGAGATCTGTATGAGTAGCGGAGCGGCACTCGGTGGTCCACGCGCGGAGGCGACGAAGGTGGTCCACGCGCGGAGGCACGGCTGGAGGAGGAGTGAGGGGAAGGAGATCCGGCGGGCTGATGGCATGCTGGAGGCGGTACGGCTCGAGTTCGAAGAACGCCGGCTCGAATGCTGGAGACGGAGAAATCGAGGGCTTTCCGAAGGGGGTTTTTCGACATGGTGGTGTCGAGCGCAGAGAGGGGAAGAAGGAGAAGAAGGAAAGGCGGGGACCTGCCCGTCGCCGGCGGTGGGAAACCCCGCGGTGGCCGACAGACGTTGGTGGTCGGGCTCGGCTGGGATGGCACGTCGGCGCTCCGTACGGCTCAAGGAGACGTCGGCCCAGCGGAGGTATGGGGACGGTGCCGACGATGGAATCACCGGCGCAGCAGATGAGGCCCGGTGGTGAAGGAATGGCCGGCTGCGCTGCACCGGGGCGGAGGTGGGAAGCTTGGCGCGGATGCCGCGGACAGGTGAGGGGTATTTCCATGCTTAATTTATGGTGATGATCTTGGGTTTTGAGAAATTGGGTGGCGCTTGTTGATGTCGGGGTATGGAGGGGGCGATGTGTGGTGGTCGTGGTGGGGATGATGTGGTGGCAACTGTCGGGAATCATCGTGGTGGTGGTCGGGGTCTGCTGGCGAGGGTGGCAGGGATGATGGTTGTGGTGGTGACGGCAATGATGGCGACGGGATGGTGGCGATGACGGAGGAAGGAGTAGGGAGCTGTCGTCGTGTCGGAGAATATCCGACACGACCTGGATGGGTGTCCGGGGTTGTCGGACACGGTCGAAAATATGTATATGTACTATAAATACATATAGTGGATGGGACGGGACGGGGACACGGACACGATGCACAGGCACGAGTAGGAAGAATAATTTTGGATGGTAGAATTTATGGAGGAGTACCTGCCTATATATAGGATGTGGGAATACCCATTGGATAAGGATTTGGTTTTGTTTAAACCAAATTAGATAATTTAAATTAACGCAATAATCAAATCCAAATTCAAATTAAATTCCAAATTTAAAACTAGATAATCTAAACTCAATTTAAGTATAAATTCTATCTTTAAACTATTTAAATTAAATCCATAAAATTAAATCGAGATTTAAAATGGCCACAATAATTTTCAAATATATTTTTCAAAATATCAATAATAATAATTTCAAAAATAATACATATTTTTAAATATCTTTTTGAATAACAAAATATTAATATTAATTAATTTCGAAAATAGCCTTATATATGAAATTTAAATTTATGCACCTCATATGCAATGAAACATAGTTTTCTAAAACAAGTTTTGGAAATTTTCCAATACGACGCATTTTACCATTTTAAGTAAGCAAAATTACTTTTTATTTATTATTTGAAAAATCAAGATTTTTAAAATAAAAATATTTTTATAAAAATATGTACCTCGCACATATTCGCACTCGACAAGACATATGAAAATATTGAGTTCATACGCGACGTATAATACGACTATGCGACGTACAAATACCAAGTAAAAATTTAAAATACTTAATTTTTATAAAAAAATTTAAAGTAGAAATTTAGGGGATTTACATCCTACCCAACTTACAAGAATTTTGTCCTCGAAATTAAGAATAAGTAGGGGGTTGAGAAGGTACAAGGGGTATATCGATAATGAGAATATGACAAGTTTTCGGGCGAGGCAAAGAAACAACGCCTTAACATAAACAAGCATTTAGTAGGTCATGAATTTGATAAATTCGAAAATAGTCATGGATATGGAGGGTTGCTAGTTAAGGCAATGAAATCATGATAACACGAATTGAGTGATAACACGAATTGAGTAGATCAAGGAAATTAATTTCTAAAGCCTTTAGGAGAGGTAGTAGTGGACGTCTAGGTCGAAGGCATGAAAATAGGAGAACGATTGGGATTATTCAAATGATTTAGAAGGTTGCGATGGTAGGTTTAGGATCAAGGAAAAAGACGAATAGTTTTAGGATGAAGATATAGCAACATCGAGTGATGATGGTCATAATTGATAGGAAAGCTAGAGGAAAGTTCTAGCACACGCCTTTGTCCTTCTAAAATGATTGAAAGCGAAAGCAATAAGGAGCGCAAGGGCAATATTATTGATTACGAATACGTGGTTCAAAGACGGTCGTATAGGTTTCAAAAGAATCGTCAAGGCAGTCGTGGATGGAATTCTAAGGGGAAAGTTTAACTACATTCCATCCACGTAGATTGATATATGAAAAAGGCGAACCAAAGTGCACTCGGTTGATCAGACCATCATACACCGGTTCTGATTAGACAATATGTTAGTGAGCGGCCGCTCAATATCATATGCCTTGATCAAGCTCGATAAAGAATTAGCATGCAAATACTAGGCTATATTAGCATAATTAGTATAGATAGTAGAACATATGCACGATGGTAGATGAATTAAAACAAATATGAATAGTCTAAGAGTCATAAGGATCTAAGTCTTTTTTATTCCTATACCATAGACATTGTGGTGAGATCATTGCCTTCTATGATAGCTGTTACCTTAGGGTTCCAAATTTTCGGTAGCCCCCTAAGTAACTTGCGGATCTTTTCGTGATTTGTATATTGTTTGCCGAGAGATGACAAGGGATTGATGACGTCGAAGAATCTTGTAAACATTTGTGTGATCGTCTCATTAGGCTTCATCTTGAATGCCTCATATTCTTGAGTGAGATGACTTATTTTCGACTCATTGACTTGGGTGGTTCCTTTATGCGTCACTTCTAGAAGTCTCCATACTTCGTGAGAGGTGGTGCATGTTGAGACCCTATTAAACTCATTCATGTCTATTACACAAAATAGAGCATTAATAGCTCTCGCGTCTAGACTCGCCTATTTTTTTCCTCGTCAGAATATTTGTCGTAGGATTTCTCGATGAGATCACCATTGACAACTATCCTGGCGGGCTTTTTATAGCCACTGGTAACAATGGTCCACAGATCGAAGTCTAGCGACTTGAGATAAAAACTTATCCTTGTTTTCCAATAGGTGTAGTTTGTTCCATCAAATAGGGGAGGCCTATGAGTGGACTGCCCTTCACCGTGATTGGAAAACATGGGTTGTGTGGTTGCTATGGATCAGCTCTAGAATGTTAGTCCTTGTTGAGAGAACAGAGCTCTGATACCAATTGAAGAACAAGTGGCAACTCTAGAAGGATGTGAATAGAGTTTATGACAATAATATCCAATTAAAAATTAAACTTTTTCACCAACAGTAAATAATCAGAGTAAATGCCAAAATTATAAAGAGCGAGAAAGTATATTCACACAGCCGATTTTAACCTGATTTGCCTCGTGGAGGACTAGTCCAGGCCTGAGAACTCTAGCTCAGGATTAAATCCACTATTTGTGAAATAGTAGTTACATCCTGTGCCTTTTCTTCAGAAGAGCACGTCAACTTCTTACAGAGATCGTAGTGGCGATGCTTGAAATTTTCCAAGCGACTTTTTGAACTCTTGCACAAACTCCTAACTGAAGAGCCCTGAGCACTTTAAGGCTTAGGGAGCTTGTGGCTAGTACATGAGAAGGGTAAGGCTTGTATAAGGCTTTAGAGAGAAGAGAATAGAAGATTGGATGATTGAAAAAGTGAGAATTCAAGGCCTATTTATAGGAGTAGCAATAGGCAGAATTCGGCCAAAATTCTGGGTCAAGCATTCAAATTTTTGGCCGTTGGACAACTAGCATACAGCAAACCCTAATAATTAGGGTCCTATAATTTAGAGGACAAAATTCGGCCCGAACTCTGTGTGGAGGCAGAGTTCGGCCCGAACTCTTTCTCCAGAAGACAGAATGGTTCTAATGGGCAAAATGGGCTAGTTGGTTTTGGTGGAGCTTTTGGTTTAAGGCTTGGAGATAGGAATAGGCCTAAACTACTCAGTGCAACTCAGTTTACATTTGTCTAGACTCAAGAAAAGTAAAAATACAGACTCGAAACATAGTGTGCTGTAGGTACGAGCCGTCATCCGTCTTGTACTGAGTCAAGTCTTGATGTGTCATATTGAATTATGACAAGTATCATATTGTCAATTTTATCAATATTTGGTTGACTGTAATTTTGTGTCAACAATGCGTGCTTGATAGAGCTCGATACTTTGTTGAGCTTGCAAGCACTTCTCGTCTAAAGCTTCCAATTCTTGTAGCCGTCGACGGTAGTTATTTTTCGATGTCAACCGGTAAGTAAGAGCCATACTAAGCGAAGGGATCTGAGTCTCCAATGGGAGAACTTCCTCGCTCCCGTACACCAGAGAGAACGGTATATTTTCTGTAGCCGTTCGACTCGTAGTACGGTACGCTCATAAGCATTCGCCCAGCTTTTCATTCCAGTCGCGCTTGTTTGAAGACACGAACTTCTTAAGAAGCTTGATTATGGTCTTGTTAAAGGCTTCAGCCAGACCATTAGTCGATAGATTGTAGGTCGTTGAAGCCACATTTTGAATCCGATTCTTGTCACAGAATCGATAGAAGGCATGGCTTGTGAACTGCGAACCATGTCATGAATGATCCTTCATGGCAGTCCAAAATGGTAAATGACGTGATGTTTTATGAAACTGATCACGTTTGACGTCTTTACCTCTGCTAGCGGAACAGCCTCCACCCACTTGGAGAAGTAATCGGTGATTGCAAGTATAAACCGGTTCCCTTTGGATGACGGCAGGATGATTGGGCCAATGATGTCCATTTCCTATGCTTTAAATGGCCAAGAGGCCACCGTTGGGTACAAGAATTCGAATGGCAGATGTATAAAATCTGCCTAGATCTGACAAGCCTTACACTTCTTTGCATAGTCGACTGTGTCTGCTACTATTGTAGGCCAGTAGTAACCCATCCGATGGAGACGGTCGTGCAACTTCGGGCCCGGTTGGTGAGCCCCACAAATGCCATTGTGAGCCTCGCGTAAGGCTTCTTTGGCTTCTGTGTTTGATAGACATCTTAGCAGTAGTCCGTCGTAAGATGATCGATATAACATTTTTGTTTCGGTGTCATAAAAGAATATGAGAGAACGCCTTCTGATTGAAGTTGTTTCTTTCATATTCTCAGGCAGGATCCCGTAGGCTGCAAAGTCGATGAACGGCAGTCTCCAGTCTTGCATATCATTAGTTATCTGGGCGGAGTAACTCATATCTAGTTAAATTTTATTTTTGGGACAGACCAACTCATGGCCTATCACGTCGACTAGATGATGAGCATAATTTGGAATCGCCAGAGAAGCGGCGAGGCCTGCTAGGGCATCGGCTTCAATATTCTGGAGCTTAAGAACATGTTCTATAAAGAAACCCTCCATGGTTACAATGATGGCAATTGCTGTCTGATGATAGGGAATCAGGTCCGCGTTACGAACCTCGTACGAGCCTCGGATTTGATTAACAATCAGCTGTGAGTCACCATACGCTTCCATGTATTTGACCCCTACCTCTTTTACGAGTCAGAGTCAAATGACCAGAGCATAATTTTCGGCTACATTGTTTGAACAAGGTTCTGTGAGAGAATATGCCCGATTGACTACCAACCCAGAGGGAGAAATTAATACTATTCCGACTCTAGCGACGATATCACCTTGTGGCCCTGTTCTTGAAACACCGTCGAAGAATATTCGCCAAACGTCATCATGTGAAATCATGTTTGATTCAACGATTTCATCTAAGATTTTTCATAAATTTTGGATGTTTCTAAGCCTGGATGGGC
>JANAVB010011799.1:154085-204085 GCA_029216955.1 Iris pallida | reverse complement strand
GATCTGAAGGAAATACAGTATGTAAACAGAGAAAGAGAACTGTAATAGAAATATCTACTATAAGTAGAGAGCTAACAGTGGCTAGTGAGTCAGAGTACAATATAAACATGTGAATGGCATAGGAGATTCTGGGAACTATACTATGGAGTGATTCTGGGAACTATAATACTTGGATATTATTCACATGTCTACTTCTACTCCCCCGTACCCCCAATCAATACACAAGGATCCAACCAGGTTATGTTATGATTTCATGCAAAGGCCCACAAGGGGTGATACATGGATAGCCCATAAATGGGTGATTCTGGGAATGCCCGCAATGGGGTAATTCTGGAAAGACTCTGTGATCATGAGAGTACATGTCACAAGTGATCGAAGAATCGTGAAGCATAGTGATACACCATGTAAGTGAAACGTACAGAACATGTAGTATACGATGCTCCCTGAGTGGATAACATCTCAAGAATGGATCCATATAGTACTAATCCGTGTTACCAACGTGAAAGCATCAAGTAAAGTAATCTAAAGCAGAAAAATAATTTTAACAGGATATAAAATGATCAGAGAATGTACTCGCCTGATAACCTGAACAGTTGATAGGTATAGGGGTCCAACTGAAGCCACAGAGTCCTATTTAAAGCAACACAGGTTACAAGGTGTTCAAGTTGTAATAAATAAATCTCTACAAACAATCTATTTTATTCTAGGTTCTTCTAAGTCAAAACACTCTAGGTCAACTCCGGTCAATAATCTAGTCAAACTAGGTCAAGTGTTGACTTATAGTTGACTTTGGGTTAACTGGTCAACTCTGGTCAATAGGGTAAATTCTAGTCTAATTATTAAAGAATAAGGTGTACTTCGTTATTCGTACGTCGAAACTGACGACACGTAAATCGAGATAAGAAGATCAATGGTAAGGTTGATAATCTTATTATAATAATCCACGTGTTCATCTTGTCAATTTCAGCGATGTGAGATCACTGGAATTGACTGATCTTAGTTTCGTTGTACTAATCCCGAAATACGAACATTATAAGAATTAATTATTAATAAATTATAAAAAGGTTAAACTCAGAGAAACTATCAACAAACATTGTCGGACGATGAAATAAATATCGCCAACGTGTCCAGAATGGTCAAATTAACTAGGATAGCCTACCCATCGGTCCAATTTGGAAACAAGGGTAAAAAGGTAATTTTGGGTCAAAATGGTGTCCGTGTCGGAGCCATTTTGCACCAAAAAACGTGCAAGAAAATAAGTCTACAAAATATAATAAATTATATGTCCACGAAACAAGAATGATGATACAAACCCAACGGTATCTCCAGAACTGGATTCCGTTGACCCGATCTCAATTTGGTCTGTTGACCAGAACTTAGAATTCCGGTTTGCACGAGAATGCGTGTCGGAGTCGATGTTCCCAAAACTCAACAAACTACATGTCAACGAGTCCAGAATGACGATACGAACTCAACGGTATATCCGGAATTGGATTTCGATGAGCCGATCTCAAAATGACCCGTTGACCCGGATATTGGTATCCGACATGCACCGAAATGCGTGTCGAATTCAATGTCCACCAGAACCTAGCAAATTATATGTCAACGAGTCCAGAATGACAATACGAACTCAATGGTATATCCAGAATTGGATTCCGATGAGCCGGCGTCAAAAAGTTTCGTTGACCTAGAATGTGGGACCCACTTTGCACCAAAAAATGTGCCAAGGCCCACGTTCTCCAAATCTAACAAATTTTATATAAAAACATGCCAGAACGATGCCACGAGTCTAATGGTAGTGTCAGAAATAGAATCTGGAGTTCGGTGTTCAAAAATGGAATTTTACAAGTTGGAAATTACGAATTCGGACGGCCAACTTTGGCGTCGAATTCAACCAATCAAACAAGCTCACAATGAAACGAAATTGGAGGGGTAGTAAGAGGGTTATACCAGCTTCGCACAAGAACTAGTAGCACGCCAAGAGGAGCTGCGGTAGAGGAGATACAAGCTGACGAAGTTGGCCCCGCAAAACTGTCCATATTTAATACAATTTAAACGGTCAACTTGGTGGCCGGTTTTGATGTATCAAACGATAAAATTAACGGATGAAAATTGACAAGAGTGAAGGTGGATATACCGAGATTGTGACTGAGCGAAGAAATCGCCGATCCAATGGTCGAATTTCCGGAAAAATGTACGCGAAGTCACTGCGATGGAATGCTATTTCAGCCTCGTTCCCGAGCTCGTCACGACGGGACTTCGTACAAAACGCACGAATCGCCTCGACGGCACGTCCCGGAGGACGGTGGCCGTCATGGGAGGACAGCCTAGGGTGGGGCGCACCCGGGAGGGTGGTCGCCGGGGGCCACGGCGGCCGACAGCGGCGGCCAGCGCGCGCGCGGCCATGGTGCCGTGCTGCTGCCGCTGCTGCCGTTTCAGTACGTTGTACGACGGCACGCGGGGCGGCACGGCCTGGCAAGGCCGACGAACATGTGGCACACGGCCAGCACGGCCGGGGGCGGCGGCTCGTGGCCAACGTGCGGCCGGCGGAGGTGGTTGGTGATGGTGATAAGGTGGAGATAAATGTTGGGTTGTGAAGAAGTAGAGGAGGAGATGGAGGAGTGGTGGTCGACAGCGGCGGAGGTCGGTGGCTCGGCCACGCCGGAGGTGGTCGGCCTGGGCTTGGCCATGGGGTGGCTCGGGGAGGAGGGACTGTGTAGTGGTGTTGTTGCTGGTGTTGTGTTTTTGTTGTTGTTGTTGTTAGAAATAATTTAAGGGAGGAGAGAGAGAGGATAAGAGAGAGAGAGATATGAAAAAAAGGAGCTTGGGAGTTAGGGCCGGCCTATGTTGGCTGTGAGTGAAAGTGTGGAAAATGTATGGTGAGGATTTAGTTAGATTATCCAATAGCTAGGATTGAACATAGGAAAAAAATAGGTAATTCCAATAGGGGTTTAAGTCAATAGAATTTCCAATAAATATAAAAATAGGTAGAATGAGCATTCAATATTATTTTTGGGTAAGAAAAATGAGGGCGTCATGAGAGAGGAAAAATAAAGCTGGGGTTGGGTTCAGTGGAGCCGGATTGGATCCAAAACCGGACATTATGCAATAAATAAATTAAAAAAATAAGTGTCGATAATCATGGGTAAATAAGTAGCACAAATGGATTCCAATAAATGGGACACAAGTGGCATACGGATAGTAGGCTCAATGTGGCCCATGTCCATAATTGGGGCTGACAGGTTTTGGTCGACAGGGTACCCACAAATTAAGTTAGAAAATGAATGTGACACCGTGGGGTGAAATAAAATCGGGTCACGTGTCAGGAAAGTTGTGTGAAGCAAATGGAGCACAAAATTGTGTGTCTGAGTGGGACACGAAGGTCATGGGTGACGAGCGTCTCGAGTAGATCATGCATGAGAAGTTGGTTTCAAGAAACTGACTGGTCTTGTGCTCCTAAATTAAAAGTCACGGTAACGTGCTAATAATGATCAAGGAAAAGAGTGAGAAAATTAATTAATAATCATATGGTCTAAATCGACCCGAAGTTCTGCGAAGCAAAAAGAGCACAAGGGAACAAGTTTGAGTGGGACACCATATACCGTCATGAAGGTAATCCTGTCCACTCCAAAACTCGTGAAGAAGATTTCCAGAGTTGAACAACCCTGACACTCCAAATATCAAAGGCACGGAAAAGTACACTTAAGGAAAAATAACAGAATAAATTATTTATCAAAACTAATCAATCAGAAAATAAAATAAAAAAATAAAAAAATCAACCCGAAATTCAGGGTGCTCACAGACGTTGTATTCTCTTGTTTCTCCTCCAGCAGTTCGATTATGCATAGTGGTTCTCCCAGTCGTGTATGGTCATGGTTTCGTGTTGTTGGATCTTTGCCTGTTTATATTTGTATTTTATTATTGCATGATAAACTGTTAGATAGGCATATTTTTATGTATTTTGCTATGACCCCTAAGGACCTGACGATCTCTTCAGGTTTAGCGATTGCATGGAGTTAGTTAGCAGAGTGGGATGGCAGATGATTGTGATGCATGATTCAGGTATTTGTCAGTAATATTACATTTATTATCCAACTAGTGCTTTCTTTTCATTATCATGCGATATCCTATTTATTGATTCAGCTTATAGACTCTTGTTATATTCCTTGGAGTCTTATCGGACATTTATGCTAGTGGGTTGCAGACCACGACCCATGGTGTTCATTCCAGTTTCGTACATTTATTGTGGATTTGAGATATAGATTTGTTTTGCCATAATTTAGCAGTTTACCATGCTCTTGACAGCGTTTACGTATTTGAGTCGGGCGGGAGTCCGCTTGATGCGTAGATGGCTTGCTCACAAGCTCGCATCCGAAAAGCGTGTGCGGGTCGTGACAAGTTTTTTTGGTGGCCCATGCAGGTCAGAGCATATCGTATCGGTTACGTAACTGTACTGATGCGAGCCTGCGAATTTGACTAAACCCTTAGGAATCTCAATCCACACTGCCTTGAAAATTCTTTTAAAAATTTCTCTAACGTCCTTGAAACTTCGTATTTGCTCTCGATTATCCTTCATTGCCTTCCGAACCATTAATTTTTGTCTCTTTCTATTTTAGGTGACGAACGATCGTGCTGCCTAGAATTTATTAGAATTTCTTAAGTTATAGTATAATATTTCTTGATTATTGAATATTTGGTTGTTTATAGATATGAGGGATTATATATGCCATACGCCCTAGTTATCTGTTGGTAGAATTGTTAGCAACTAGTTAGAAGATTATAAGATTTTAGTGACCGTATTTTGAGGAGTAGTGTGACCAAAGGTGGGTAGAAGTCCTCAAGTACTCGGAGCTATAAAATGGCTAGAGAAAGATATAAAATATTTTGAGAGATTAAATTTGAGGAGACTAAGGTAATAGTAGACTTTGAATTTTAAGGAATAGTTATGAATTAGAATTTCGAGGACGAAATTATTTTAAGGTGGGTAGATTTGTAACTGCTCTTTTCGAAAAATTTTGGAAATATTTTTTTATTATTTATTTGATTTAAATGGTGATTTTAGAATTTATAAATAATTATTTAATTAATTATTACGGTAGATGATTTTAGCCATGGTTGAGTTTTGAAGTACAAGACAACTAGGAATCATGGCACGAATAATACAGTAGCGTACTTTGACTAGTGATTAGCCATGGTAGGAGAATGCCAAGCCATAGGTGTGTTCTAACTAAGAAAACCAGGTCAAGTTGCGAGTTAATCCCTATAAATGGTTTAGTTAGTTATTTATTAATATTTGGACTTTTAGGAAATTCGATTATACTAAACTAGTCCGGACTGGGCCCGAACCGAGCCCAAGCCCGTGTGGGCTTATAGTGAGTCCGAAGACATCCATGTCGATATACTTTGAGTGTATACTCCTACCTTGTTTAAGTGTCTAATAAATATTTTCCTAAAATAATTGTTATATATATATAATATCAATATTCAGTTATTTTGATTGAATATTTATTCTTGGAAATATGATAACTATTTTCTTTACATTATCCTTGTGCATTTAGGGTATTAAACTATATAAATGTGTATATATAGATTTATGGTGCCAATTTAATAATTGTATATATGTTTTCATTATTATTAGAAAAGTTAGTAAGATATATTTATCTCATATATGTATTATGTATAGTAATATATATATATATATATATATATATATATATATATATATATATATATATATATATATATATATATATATATATATATATATATATATATATATTATTTTATTGATATTATTAGTAGTACTTATTTGTTATGAAATAGTTGCCAAGGATATGTTTAAATCCTTTGGGTATAATTAAGTGAGATTGTATATATGATATGATATTATATATATATATAGGAAATATAACTACTATGAGCCATTTTATGTCATTGGTAATATATATATATATATATTTTTTTTATGCCATTGGTAATATATATATATATATATATATATATATATATATATATATATATATATATATATATATATATATATATATATATATATATATATATATATATATATATATATATATATATATATTATTTATATATATAAATAAATATATATATATATATATATATATATATATATATATATATATATATATATATATATATATATATATATATATATATATATATATATATATATATATATATATACACACACACACACACACACACATATATACACCTCGTATTTACATATCAATTATATCAATACATACTCAATTAACCAAAAATATTAATTTTATATATATATATATATATATATATATATATATATATATATATATATATATATATATATAAAGAGAAAAGGAAATATAGAACTAAACACAAAGCCCAACCCAGTCCATGCAGTCCCCTTCCGAACCCATCAGCAAGCCCAGCCCAGCCCCAAGCTACCCACAGAAACCTGCTCGGCCAAACAGAGCCCAGGCTGAACCGAATTCCTCCTACACTCGGGACATCCCGACTATTAATAGAGAGAAATCTCTCGAGAACAAAACCCTAACGCCTCCTCCTCCATTCCCCGACCTTTCCAGTCACCTGTGCGGCCACCCGCCGCCGTGGCAACCGCACGTACGACCAAAGCCGCCGGAGGCAGCGCGCGCGCGAGCACAGAACCGCGGCCGCAACAGCGGTATCAACGCGGAGGCCCATTTTATGGTATGTTTTCTCCGTCTACGTTCAATCATTTTTCGAACTGTAAATTGTTTCGAAGAGCCTAGTTGACCCCCTTCAACCCTGTTCATGTAGAATTTTTCTACTATACTATATCGATCAGGAAATTATTACAAAAATTCCAAGAAACCTATTCTAAACAGAACATAAGACAGCCCATACACCCATGTTCGAAGATCGATTCCGATCGATCTTTGAATAGTTTAGAAGTTGTACTTGAATACAGTTATAGACCACATGTAGAACTCTAAAACCCTTCAGATAGATTAATTTTTCGTTTACTGTATAATGTGTAATTGGGTTGTAAAGTTACAGAAAAACATGTTTTCAAAATTGTAAAATTTTAATAAAAACCTTCGATACGACGTGTGTCCTGCCAAACCAGGCGACATGGTCGCGAACCGAAAGCATCAAAAGGTGCGTATCGGCTTCGTGGACGTGTGGCCTTTGACGGAATTCAAATTGGTCGCGTATGCGCGACGAATTTGATCCGTATCCGTCGAAATTTACCGTATCGGCCTCTGTACAAATTTTCTAATTACTTTGTGTACGTTCGTCAGATTGAGACGAAACTTGCGCCAACATGACAGTATCATTTTTTTGGTCTTGTATGCCAAGCTTGGTCCCATTCTGAGACAGTTGATCGGATCGCCATTTTGCAGGCCCCACGATCCGATTCAACGGATAATTTTATGCACGGCCCACCGGAATCCAAAATTAGACATACTGTTGGGTTCGTATCATCAAAATGAATCCGTAGACTTGTAGTTTGATGAATTTAGAGACTATTGACCCTGGCACAATTTTTGGTACAAAGCGGGTCCAACGGCGGACATCGTTTTGACCCGAAATTATTGTTTTGCTCCTGTGTCCAGAATTGGACTTAAGGACAGGCAATCCTAGCTAATTTGACTATTCTAAGAATTTTGGCAATATCTGTTTCAGCTTTCAGAGATAGTTGTGATGATTTGGACTTTATGGCTTAGCAGTTGACTATATTTTGTTGGATCTGCGTGCAACCTCCAGGCAAGTATACCTTACCTCCCTCTATAGTTTATTTATATGCATATTTCTATTATTATATAGTTTTACTAGTTGATTATTGTCATGTGATTTGTACATTGTGCATGCTAATATAAATATAATACTTGTTTATAGTTAGCTTTGTAGTTCGTATTAGATATATATATATATATTTTATATATATATATATATATATATATATATATATATATATATATATATATATATATATATATATATATATATATATATATATATATATATATATATAGTTCTTGTTCATAGTTAATTTTGTAGTTCTTATTGGATTGGTTCTCTTGTGTATCTTGATTGGGTCGTGTCGTGTCATCATATGTACTTGGACTGAGTCGCATCGTGTCATAGGATGAATAAGTCATAACGGAACTGTTGTACCTTGAATTCTTGAAACTAACCTGCGAGTCCACACTAGGTACGAGGGTTAGTAGTTATCTGCACCTTGATTCCTGAAGCTAACCTGCGAGTCCACACTAGGGGCGAGGGTTAGTAGTTATCTATCTGCACCTGTGAGTCCACACTAGGGGCAAGGGTGATTTCTTGAAGCTAACCTTCGAGTCCACACTAGGGGTGAGGGTTAGTAGTTGTTCAAACCTGCGAGTCTACACTAGGGGCGAGGGTTTGAGTATTCGATTGGTTATCAGTTGACATCGTGACGTTGTATTCTCTTGTTTCTTCTCCAGCAGTTCGATTATGCGTAGTAGTTCTCCTAGTCGTGTATGGTAATGGTTTCGTATTGATTGGTCATAGTTTCGTGTTATTGGGTCTTTGCCTATTTATATTTGTATTTTATTATTGTATGATAAACTGCTAGATAGGCATATTTTTATGTATCTTGCTATATCCCCTGAGGACCTGAAGATCTCTTCAGGTTTAGCGATTGCATGGAGTTAGTTAGCAGAGTGGGATGGCAGATAATTGTGATGCATGATCCAGGTATTTGTCAGTGATATTACATTTATTATCCAGCTCGTGCTTTCCTTTCATTATCATGTGATATCCTATTTATTGATTCAGTGTATAGACTCTTGTTATATTCCTTGGAGTCTTATCGGACATTGATGCTAGTGGGCTGCAGACCACGACCCATGGTGTTCATTCCAGTTTCGTACATTTATTGTAGATTTGAGATATAGATTTGTTTTGCCATAATTTGGCAGTTTACCATGTTTTTGACAGCGTTTACGTATTCGAGTCGGGCTAGAGTCCGCTTGATGCGTAGCTGGCTTGCTCACGAGCTCGCATCCGAAAAGTGGATATGGGTCGTGACACTCATTGATATGTAGCACCGGCGTTCTTCAGGCCGAAGGGCATGACTGTATAACGATACACACCGATCGGTGTTCGGAATAACGTATGCTTCTAATCGTTAGGAGACATTTTGATTTGATTGTATCCTGAAAATCCATCCACAAAGGACATACGCTCGAAGCCACACATATTATCGATCATTATGTCGATGATGGGAAGAGAAAATTTATCCTTAGGACATGCCGCATTCAGATTGCGAAAGTCGATGCACATTCAAATTTTTTTATTCTTCTTGACAACTGGTACTATATAGCTATCCAGTCTGGATGTTTCTTCTCGTGGATGAAACCACTAGCTATAAGCTTATTTACTTCCGCTTCAATGGAGTTCATTATGTCTGGACGGAACCGCCTTTGCTGTTTTTGACTGGTTTTGTGTCCGTATGAATATTGAGCTTATGAAGTGCGATCTCGGGATTTAGTCCTGGCATGTCTTCATAGCTCCAGGAAAAGACGTCGATATACTCTCTGACGAGTTGCAACAACGACTCCCGCTCGCCGTCCGTCAGGTTTTTACTGACGAAGATTGGCTTTGGAGAGGATTCATCACCGAGGTCAACTTGTATGACCTCATCTTCAGTGGAAGGGTCACGTAGTTCAAAGCGCTTCTCCCATTGTGTATCCAGTTGTTGGACCGATGGCTCCAATTCAAGAGATTCGATTAGATCTTCGTCTTCCTCTTCAATGTCAGCGGATGCCATATTGACAGATAATATCTGCCTGAATATATCTCCAATGCTGTCATCGAAATTGTATATAGGTGATTCGGATGAGTGAGAATGCCACTCGCATTCCTTATCAGAGCTCTCGGGCGTTGTTGCTGGTGTAACATAACCGAGGTCGCATTTGGACTTGCCGTTATAATCCCGAGGTTTTCCAGAAGGGGTTGACAGCTGCAGAGGCGATCGTCAACCGTTGTCGTAATTTAGACCTGGGATAGCCTCCATGTCGTACCCCTGCTTTTGCATGAAGTACTTGGCTTGAAGACTATACAGGTAGAGTGGTAATCTTCCAGTATCGGGTTCGAGATCAAACTCTTATGGCATGAAAGGTTGAGGACCTTCTTTTCGGCCAAAGATGATTGTGTGATCCCCTTCTCTTCTGCCTGGGACTAGGAAGTAGGCACCTCTAATGGGAGTAAGCCGGTTTACGGTATGAACGGTTGTCACCTGTGTGTGCAGGTTAATGTCCCGACCGTGTCCCATAGTATACATCAAATTAAGTTAATTATACTCATGATAGTTCAACGGCAGCCTCTTATTGATGAAATAAGGAATTTTGTTCACAGGGATTATATCATCAGGAGAGGGACTATCCACCTTTGCAACCAGATACTTTGCGAGTTCTACATCCTCTTCAGCTACCCCCTGCATGATCGGGAGTTGAGACGCTGTCTTCGACAGCTTGACCACCAAGGGTTCTGCTTGTGGAATTGGCTTGCCTGAGGGTCTCGAATCTATACTTAATTGCTGGCTCATCTTAGGAAGACGGATAACCATCAGCTCGGCAGAAGACTTCGCGTCTTCCGATTGCTTTTGACTGGATCTTGGCAATCGGATCACCATCGGCTCCCCAGAGGGCCTCGCATCTTCCGGTCGCCTTTGCTTGGATTTTGGAAATCGGATCACCATTGGCCCTATGACGGACTTTGGCTCTTGGCTGGACCTTAGGAGTCGAATGACGATCGGTTCCGACTGCGTAGCTGGGGCGGGAGAACCAGGCACCTCTTTATGTAAAGTTGCGACAAGGGATACGGCTTTGCCCGGTTTACGGGCCTAGAAATGAATTCTCAAGGGTTCTTCTGGCCCTATGATGGCCTACAGTTCGTCAGTTATTTGCTTCTTGGATTCTTCATATAGACAGGCCTCCGAAGAGTAATAAGACTCAACCCCTTTAAAGAGATCGATGTCGACGAATTCAGTCTTCACGAAGTCGTACTTATTGACATATTTGAAGCACTGGTGGAGTGTGGATGGCACGATCATGTAGTCATGTATCCACTGACACCCCAGGAGGATATTGTAGGACGTATCTGCATCTATGACGTAGCAGGTAACCTCTGTCCTCAGGTTGCCGATCTGACATTTCAATCGAATCTTTCCTAAGGGATAGCTCCTTCCCGAGTTAAAACTGCTAATGGCAGTGTTGGTCGCCGCTAGCCGGTGCATAGAGATGCCGAGGACTTGAAGCAAGCTTTTCGGGATGATGCTTATCGACGAGCCAGGATCGATGTGCATCTGATCCACCTTGATGTCGCCTATGTATCCCGTGTAGTACAGGGGGCGATCATACAAGTTGGTCTTGATCAATATATCCTGTGGGGTGAATACGATATTGGGCATTGCATCTGCACAGTTGCTACCTTGGAGATCTGTCGACGAGTCTTCCCCTGTAGGTTTGACCTGGGCTAAGTAAGCGTCAGCATTCTGGAACGCTTCACTCAATGCGACACGAAGATCCTTGGAGAACCTTAGGAGCTCGTATAACGACAACTTTGCCGGCATATTAGCCTATTGTGCTAATATGTCAAAGTTGTAAGGTCTCTCCAGCCCTTGAGGTACATCTTTACGGAGCAGCCTGTCGAAGCGAATTTCTTTCGACTTGGCCCTGTCTGCCGATGGAGGCTGAGATAGCCCCGGAACATCAATGGCAGGCAGCGTTGTCGGCTGAGGGTCCTCGACTGAACTACCCAGAGTGGGCTGGACTTGTGCCCCAGACCGGATAACAATAGCCGCCGCCTCCTCAGCTTCGACTGAAATTGTATGACAGGATCTGGACTTTCTGTCCTTCTTCTTGTTGGCTGAAGATGACACCGCCTGGATAACTTCGGACACTAAGTCTGCGAGCACCCACATGACCTCTCCTCGTGACGTGGTGAAAGGTACCAAGCCAGTCGTCTGGTCCCAGACGGAGAGAAGATTAGTAACCTCCATCATTGCCCGAGGGATAAGTATTACCCCGTCTTGAGTACTTGTTGGTGGAAAGTCGCCGAACTGAATGGACACCATGTTCACCGCCACGGTAACCACTTCAAAGTCTAGCGACAGAGCTTTGGAGTTGATAAGACTCTAGATGTACCGCTTTAATTGAAAGCAGTCATGAGTGGCATGGTGAACATAGCGGTAGAAATAACAGTATTTAGGGTCTTCCATCTCTGCCGCTCGAGGCTCGTGCCTTAGTGGAGGTAGTTGTATCATGTCCCTTTGCAAGAGCATGTCGAAGATAGGCTTGACATGACTATCTTCGAATAAGTAATTCACCTTAGGCCACTGAGCTTCTGCCTGCTTTTGTTCAGGCTTCTTGGTCGTGCCGGTGACCATAGCCTGTTTGCCTTTATTATCCCGGTTATTGGAGGTGTCGTCAGTGTTGTTGTTATTAGAGGTGGTACCAGGACGTTTGCTTTTGACCTCTCCATCCGGGATATGTAATCCCAGCTGGCGAGCCTTCCTTAACTTTGCCTCCGTATTGGTGGCACTTATGATGAAGGTCATCCAATCCCTGAACTGATCTTCACCCATCCAGAGGCTGATTGCGGGAAGCAACTTCTTCTGGCTGATTTCAATCAAGGAGCTTTCGGGATTACCTTGGGGCAATCTCATTGTGGTTTGGCAAAACCGCTCGATATAGTTCCTTATTAGCTCCCTCTCCCCCTGAACGACGTCCATGAGGGATGACATTGTCACATCATGTCCTACTTCGTAGAATCTTTCTAGGAACATGTGCTTGAAGCCGTCAAAAGAATGGATGCAGTTATCCGAAAGGTTACGGTACCAGTCGAACGCGATTCCCTCCAATGCTCCGATAAATAATCGTGTGAGGATGGCATTGTTATGCGACAAATGGTCGGATGTGACCTCAAAATAAATCATGGACCGACTAGCAGAGGTCTTTCCGTCATACGAATCGATATGAAACGGTTTGTACCATGGCGAAAAAGGAACATCTCTCCACGCAGCGGGATACGGCTGTTGTATTCTGAGGTCCCGGGAGAAGTCTCGGGCATTGAACATTGCTCAAAGCTCCTGGACCTTCCTCCTTGCCTCCATGGCTTCGTCTGCAGCTGAAGGAGCAGATGCCGCTAGAGGATTATCATCCAAAGGAGGAGCTGTCGTATTGGAATCCGCGTTGACTGCAGGTCCCAAGCTTGTTTGTCCTGGCGTCCTCGCTGGTTGGGTCGGCAAGGCGGCTTTGATTTCATCTACTGACTTGACCAAGGACAGGAGCATGACTTCAAGTACTTCTAGCATTATCGATCGGTAGGTGCTTCATGATCATCGTCGGCCATAAAGACTGTTCGTACATGGATAGACGTGGAAGGGATCGTAGTAAAGGTGCTCTCTGTGTCGTACCCTCGTACCGAAAAATTGTCGGGGAATGTCGGAATGTCTTTCTCCTCGGACTCGGAAGGGGTGCTACCCCCTGTACAGGAAGCCGCATCGTCTTGGCGAAGGTGGTCATCCTCAGGGAAGTCCACGTTTGTTGCGTAATTCCACTGGATCGCTACCCCCTGTGTATGCTTTTGGAACACCGGGTTGTCGCATACTTTGAGGGGACTGCTACCCCCGACCTCATCTATCCCCAGGGAGGTCAAAGATGTACCCCCAGGTGTTAGGAGCTTCTTTCTGGATTGAGTGCCTAGGTAGACACCTCATGTGGCTGTCGGTGGCAATGCTCCAGAGGAGAGTTTCCTTGCAGTGCTGGCTGAGATTACCGGGCTGGAAAAGCCTGCCTTCTTTCCTCCTTTGCTAGAAAGAACCTTCCTAGTTGAATTACAGGAGGCGAAAGGAAATTCCTCGTCTCCCAGAATTTGTACCTATTTCTCAAGTTGTTGTCGGAAAGGTGCTGGCTGGTGCAGTCATTGGAAAACGGACTGCCGATCTTCAGGTGCTACCGACTTATCGCAGCAGCAGTTGATGATGACTTGGGTGCAACGATGTCCCGGGAGGGGTCCATCACATGCCAAGGTTGCTTCTTTCTCCTTGCGTTTTTGAGTAATCATCTCGTAAGTCGATTACAATCTGATCTACCTTTTTATCTAATTTGTGGACTCGGGTATCCCGAGCACACGGGTGCGTAGGTATTATGTTTGCTCCCTGATCTAAGGCTAGTAAAAGCACTTGCTCTCGATCGTTGGAGGGAGACTTTTGAGACCCACCCTGTCCATTAGCCCTGGGGGACTGGACGCGGGTGGTTCTGTACAACTTTCCATCAGGGGCCCGTATAGCAGTTAACGGTGCCCGCTGACGGTCAACAACTTGGATAGTTGACTGGGCTTGTTGGGCCCGTACTGCCCTAGACTTCTTCAATTTAGCACCTAAGTGCGCATAATAAGAAGAGTCCAGATTGGAATATCCCACATTCTCAATGGGCCACATAGAGTCGTGCCCGTACGAGAGACGGTCGAACACAGAGCTTCTGACAAGGCCGCATGAAACACTTTATCTATGGCCAGGATTAGCTGCCGTATGGGCCTTTTTTCTGCGGCCGAAGTTGACTGCCGCATGGGCGATCTGCCTGCGGCCAGAGTTGGCTGCCGCATGGGCAATCTGCCTGCGGCCAGAGTTGGCTGCCGCATGGGCAATCTGCCTGTGGCCAGAGTCAGCTGCCGCATGAGTCATCTGCCCATATCGCTTATGCGGTCTCTTCTTCGTCCGCATCGATTTTCCTTGTGCCCCCAAAAACTCAGCATCGTAGTATTTTTCTTTGCTGGATTTGGGGACAGTGGGGTTCTCTGCGGTTGAAAGCAAGGGCGCAGGAGAGTCTTGATCACCATCTTGGACTGCAGAAGGAGCTTCTTCGAGAACCTGGTCGGGGGCAACAGTTTTGTGCTTTGAGATCCTACGGGTTCTCTTTGTGTTGGCTCGCTTCTGCGATGGGCTGGAGCTCCCTTCAGGGATCATTTTTTCGAATACACATTGGTCAAATCGAACCACAAGTATTTGTTGCATGGAGTCGAGCTTGGACGCATCAGATTGCGTCACCAACTTCTCATCAGAAGATAAGGATGTCTCCAGCAGATTCGCCATCGTGTTTGCTATTAAATATCAAGATCAAATAATTAAAAAGAAATTAAACTTGATTGTAAACTCATTTGTATAAAAGAAAGCCTAGAAAGAAATCCTAGAAAACAATCTAAGCACAATTGTTTAGTTTAGATTCTGGGGGTGACGATAGAGGCTCAGGAAAGTGTAGCAACTCTGCCTTACTCCTTGGACTATCTGATACGGTCCTTGCGCTTGAAGAAATTACCCTTCATAGGTTGCCAGCCATTTGCATGGGTGTAGTACCCTGCTATTTATAGTGATATATATTTTGAGCCGCATAAATGGCCACGTGGCCACGTGGCTACAACAGCACATAAAGACCCACTCTTTGGCCGCCAGCTGGTGACTTGTTGAGATATTGTTGCAGCAAATCTTGGTGGTTAAGACTTGGTCATCCTGCCACGTGTCTCGTTGTAAGATAGGGTCAGTCTGCTTGAGTCATTTTAAGCCGCATAGGCCTTTCAGTGTTTGGCCATGCTGGGCCGTATAAGACTCATGCAGTTTAAGTCGCAGTCTCCCTTAGTCCGCATGTAGCTTGAGGACTTTTGAGGAGGTTCTATATTCTGGGCAGCATAAAGCTCATGCGGCTCAGATTGTAATTACCCTTGGTCGCATGAAGCACATAGCTTGAGCCGTATAAGGTTCATGCGGCTTGGGTCACAGTCCTTTTGGACGTATGGCCATGTCCAGTCTGGTGACATGACGTTTTGTCTGATCATGTCTTATCTTCTTTTTGTCAGAGTGTCAAAGTTGTCAGAGCTGTCAAAGCTGTCAATTTTTCCAATTTTGACAGAGTTTGTCAGCTTTATCAGAAGGGTTGATCGGCTTGGCCGCATAAGTAACTATTCTTTCTGCGGCTCAAAATCAGTCTGGTGAAGATGGGCCGCATGGGGTATGCTGAGTAAATCATGCAGCTCTTCTTTATGCGAATTAATTTGTTCCAAAGTACTCATGCAGTCAGTTGTGATCCGCATGAACCCCATATTTTCCATGCTTTTACAATAATATGGAGATATTTGCTAGAAAAATGGCTTCTACTATGTGAAGTTTTGGCTGGCAAAAAATGTCACCAGGATCTTGCAAGGTGGTCCGTGGACATTTGATAGCAGGTTGATCATTCTGAAGGAGTGGACCCCAGATTTGTGCTGTGAGAAGGAAGTCTTGAATGCCATCCTGGTTTGGATACGCTTCCCTGAGTCCCTGTACGGTTCTGGAGCATCCCATTGCTGATGCGACTTGCCAGCTTAGTGGGCACCTCGATTAAGGTTGATGATGTTATAGCCTTTCGGACGAGGCTGATGTATGCTCAGATATTCGTTGAGATCCGAGCTGGATGGGAGTTACCGAGTCTATTGGAGTATGAAGTGCCTTCTGGAGAGGTCCTAACCCAGAAGATGGAGTATGAATGGGTTCCCCCAACCTGTTCATAGTGTGCATGTTTCGAACATCTGGACAGTTCATGTCCGTCAGGAGGATCACAGTCGACGCCGTATGCTTCCCCTCTTGAGGTGCCTGGCCCACCACGGGCGATGGAGTCTCTATCCAGGGACGACGGAGCGGAGGATATCATATAGGAGAGGGACCGACCGATGGAGGAGGCTGGGGGACTGTGTCTCACTATTGCGCCCCAACCGGATCCTCCTAGTGGGACTATGATCACCTTCTCGGCACAGAGGTGTATGGTCACCTGAGGTATAGTGGCCTTGGGAAGAGAGGAGCGGGGCGTTGGCAGTTCTTCTGAAAAGATAGTCTATAGGAGGAAGAGACGTGATGGACCCTTACATGATGGTCCCTCCAATGTGGGGGAACATTCCCCTGATAGGGATGAGGCGCTATATGTGGACAACCCGGCCTGAGCACTAGTGCTCTCCCAGGCAGCGACCCAGCAGTACCCTACTGCTGGAATGGAGGAGGATATGACAGCGACGGATGTGGTACCACCCCCAAGTGCCAGTCCAGGTGATATTCAGGGGAACCTATATCTAAATAATTAATGGCGGTAATCGCCTGGAACATGAGGGGCGCGTGTTCGTTAAAAAGATGGAGGAAGATTTGTGGGATCTTACACAGAGAGAAGTATGACATTTCTATCCTGCTGGAGACGAAGATTAAAGGGGAGAAGACTTTAGCTCGCTGGACCCCATCTCATTGGGTCCAACTCCACAACCTGGCACTCTGCGACATGGTTAGGATATGGGTCGGATGAAATTCAAATTGTTGGAATGAAGACTTGATCTTGATGATGGATCAGCTTATTACCATCTCTTTTATGAACAAGGATGGTTTTCAGTTTTTACTAGGAGCGGTGTACGGCCACAACGACAGGCGGCGACGGAAGACCCTGTAAAGCGACATATCTAGTGTAGCCTCCGCTGCTGCTTCTTCGTACCTGCCGCTTCTCCTGATGGGAGACTTCAATGCCCTCCTACATAGAGGGGCAAAGGTGGGAGGCAGACCGGTCCCTGATCCGGTCCTATATGACTTCCAGAGATGCCTGCTTCAGACGGGACTTCAGGGGCTGTCGCGCTCGAAATTTATCTGGACCTGACATAACAAAGCACTCCGTAACAGGGTTGCTTGCCAGCTGGATAGAGCCCTGGGCAATGAAAAGTAGTTTCGGTGCTTTCCCAACTCTTCGGCTGAGTGTCTGGCTGCTGGGACGAGTGACCACTCCCCCATCAGGATTGGCTTCACAGACCGGCCTACTGTAAGGTCGCGCCCCTTCCGGTACAACAACAGCTGGTATCTTTCAGAGGGCAACTAGGAAGCTGTTACGGAGGACCTTTCTAGCCGCCAGAATGGTATGGCTCAGTTTCGTATGGTGCACCGGCTCAAGGCCACGAAGAGCTCCTTACGAAGCTGGATACAGGGTTTGCCCAAGACTTCGCTAGAAGACAAGGAGGCAGAGCTCCGGACCATCCAGCAGGACATACAATCTGACATGATAAACAGATATCTGGCGGAGAGAGAGAAGAAGCTGATAGAGAAAGTCAACATCCTACGTCTCAAGAAGGAGATTAGTGCGGCACAATGCGCTAAATGCTCCTGGCTGAAGGATGGTGACAGTTGCACTGAGTTCTTCTATGATGTCATTCGGACCAGACAGCATCGAAACAACATTTTCTAGCTGCTTGATGCGGAGGGTAATCTGGTGGGGGAGCCGACAATGATCCAAGAGGAGGCCGTCAGGTACTACTCTGAGTTATATTTTCAAACTGACTATCTGTCTGCATTTTCGGATGTAGTTACGAAGAACTTGGTGACTCCTTATGGGAATAGCCTACTACTTGCCCCTGTTACTATGGCAGAGGTGGAGACTATTATCTCGATGGCAGATCCCAACAAAGCTCCAGGCCCGGATGGCTTTAGCAGTAGATTCTACAAAAGACACTGAGACATTCTGAAGTTCCAGGTCTTTGAGGCGGTACAGGAGTTCTTCACCAAGGGGAAGCTGCTGAAGGAGCTAAACCACACCTTTTTGATACTTATGCCTAAGAAGGAGGGGATGAAATCGCTGGCAGATTTTAGACCTATTACGTGCTGTAATTATCTCTATAAGATAATTACGCACCTCATGTGCCATCGTATGGAGGGGATCATGTAGGACTTAGTCTCTCTGAACCAGGCAATTTTTATTAAGGGGAGGTCGATCGCGGAGCATAGCCTACTTGCGTATGAGATGGTGAGGGGCTTCAACAAACCTGGAGGGAGGAAGGCATGTGTGAAGCTGGATCTGAGGAAGGCTTATGACATGGTCAATAGGGACTTCCTGTGCCACCTACTGACTGCTATGGGGTTCGATGATCGTTGGGTTGCGAGGATTCAGGAGTATATCACGACTCCCACCTTCTCTGTCCTCATCTAGGGTACCCCATATGGATTCTTCCACAGCAACCGTGCACTCCAGCAAGGTGATCCCATGTCGCTTTACCTGTTCACGCTTGTCATAGAATACTTCACATGCTTGATGGACATGGCGGTGCATCGTAGGAGGCTAGTTCCGTTGTTCAGGAGAGTCAAGCCACCGATCACCCACCTCATATATGTCGACGACCTCCTGGTATTCATTCAGTCGTCTATGGAGGGTTTGCACACGATTTCGGAGATTATGGGGGAGTTGGAAACTCTTACTGGACTCCAAATGAACAGAGAGAACAGCAGAGTCTACTTCAGTTCCCTCTGTACCCAGAAGGAGGAGCGAGACGATGCCTTGGGAGTTGAGAAGAGTGACCTCCTGGTGAAATATCTAGGGGTTCATCTGACTGTCAACTATACTCGTGACCAGGACTGCCATAGCCTGGGAGAGTACGCCCAGCGGAGGGTCGAAGGTTGGCAAGCCGCTGGTCTTTCATTTGGGGGTCGCATAGAGCTGGTTAGATCGATTATTTCGGCTTTGGCTCAGTTCTGGCTGCAGTCTATCCTGATTTCTGTTGCCACCATTAAAAAGGTAGAGCGAATATGTGCCGACTTCATATGGAGGGGGGTATGCATAAGATCTCCTGGAAGCAGCTTTGTCGGCTCAGGAAGGAGGGAGGTGTGGGACTTCGACCTTTACTGGAGGTCAGGGAGGCCTCTGCGCTGAAGTTGGCATGAAGGTTCATCAATAGGGGGTCACTCTGGACGTACTGGATGGACAACAGATATGTGAAGGGGGACAACTTCTGGGCTTGTCCTTCTGATAATAACTATTCCTGCTCCTTCAAGAGCATCTTGAGGCATAGGGGGGTCCTTCAGACTGCCATTCGAAGGATCATGAAGGATGGAACTGGAACGAACCTCTGGCGGGATCCGTGGATAGATCGGCAATCTCTGTTAGAGATTAGAGGAGTTACGATGCACCAGGAGGTTGGGAGGGGACTGAACTGTTATCGTATTATTCGGAATGGATGTTAGAGTCCTGAGTCCTACCGCCATACCGAGGAGCTTAGAGATGTTATCAGCACAGTTGCTATTGACCCATCATTGCCTGCTGATTGTTGGATCTGGGATCCGTCGGGAGATACTATGGGTTTCGAGAAGTTCAGGTTCCACAGCTGCTATAGTCTGATTCGTCGTACATTCACTCCTACCACTGACTATGATTTTATATGGTGCAAGGACATAGCTAGGAAGATGCAGCTTTGTGTTTACCGTCTTCTAGTGGGCTGTCTGCTGACGAGGGGTCGCCTTATCTCCTTTAGGATTCCGGTCCCTGACCCAAAGTGTGTTTTATGTGGCTTGGAGAATGAATCGATAGGACACATATTCTTCGAGTGTGAGGTATACTGGAGTATCTGGACGGAACAGTGCAGGGAGCTGGGTGGCTGTCACTCTGGTAGGGGGATCGGTGATATTATCACTATGCTTCGGGATAGTAGAGGGAGAGGGCAGGGCTGGTTCAAGATCGCAAGAGTCCGGCTGGCGGCTGCTGTCTGGCATGTATGGATGGAACGAAACCGTCGAATCTTCGAGGGACTTATCACCCCTCCTGTTGGCATTCTCCATAACATTGAATTTGATGTAAAATTGATGGATATCTGATGAGTGGGCCTCCCCACTCTGAGTGTATGACTGTATGATTACATAGTGATTTGGAATAAAATTTACCTTTTTCCTATATATATATATATATATATATATATATAGGAAATGGAAATTTTATTAACGCAAACAGCTCACAAGGAGCAGAACACGGGGTCCACACTGGGCGAGCTCCAGAGGGGCTCCAAAAAAACAATATTCAAAATTCGAAAATCAAAAGAAAGAAAGAAAAGGACACCAAACGACACGCAGCCCGAGGGGGCCTCGGGACTCACAAACGCGGTGCCCGAGGGGAGGACAGCCCGAGGAGGTCTCGGGACTTTCAAGCACGGGGCCCGAGGGGGGCTCAACCCCGAGGGGGGAGCGTCGCGACGGCGAGGGGGGAGCCACGGCGAGGGGAAGGGGGCTCGATCCTGGAGGAGCGAGAAGGGGGAGGGAGGGGGGTGGGGGGGAGCCACGACGGAGGGGGGAGCCGTCTGTAAGCGGGTGGGGGGAGAGGGTGGGGGGAGCCACGGCGGAGGGAGAAGCCGCCTGGAAGAGGCGGGGAAGGAGGGAGAGGGGGCCTCGAACCCGGGGGAGCCGGAGGGGGAGGGGCTCGACCCCGGGGAGGGGGAGGGGGAGACACGGCGGAGGGAGGAGCTGCCTGGAAGAGGCGAGGAGGAAGGGAGAGGGGGCCTCGGAGCCGGGGGATTCAGAGGGGGAAGGGCTCGACCCCGAGGGGGCAACAGGAGCTTCACCACGGCGCTGGAGAGGGGAGGGGAGCCACGTCGGAGGGGGGGGAGGGTGGGGCTCGACCACGAGGAAGCCGGAGGGAGGGTGGGGATCGACCACGCGGGAAGGTGGGGTTCCACCGTGAGGGAGCCGACGGAGGGGAGAGTGGGGCTCGACCACGAGGGAGCCGAAGGGAGGGGGCTCGACCAGGGAGGGAACCACGGCGGAGGGGGGAGCCGCCTGGAAGAGGCGAGGAGGGGAACATATCATTATCATACACACTCTTTATTTGGCTCCAGAAATTATACAAATATTCTAAAACGCCTTTTAAATATTAATAATACCTATAATTTACATATAACAAATATTTAGAAATTATTTGGCAATTCCTAAAAATAAATAAAAAATATTTGTACACATATAAAATATGTCTACATGGCATTTTTGGATACACTAAATGCCTACATGGGCTTAGATTGGGTTCGGTCAAGTCCGGACTAAATTGGTACAACCGGATCACCGAAAAGTCAATAATCTTAAAAATAAATAATTAAATCATCTATAGGGGTTAAGTCGCAATTTTGACTGGTTTTCCTAATTAGAACACACATATGGCTCGGCCTATCCTACCATGGCTAAAGTATTAGTCAAGGCAC
Source organism: Iris pallida (assembly GCA_029216955.1). NCBI lineage: Eukaryota > Viridiplantae > Streptophyta > Magnoliopsida > Asparagales > Iridaceae > Iris > Iris pallida. Next base: position 182,047 of record JANAVB010011799.1, on the reverse strand, counting down.
ACATCCACACTTTCTGTGCCAAAATTCCTAGTCGATATGCATCACAAAACTTATCCATGGATAAGGCCATATATATATAGTATTAGGATATTTTATATATATATATATATATATATATATATATATATATATATATATATATATATATATATACAAAAATTGTATTCAAATCTATTTGGCTATATAACATCCCTAAATAATACTCAAAGTAATTCTACTAAGTCATGGCACCTTAACATGGCTCTAACAACTGAGGTTGGATAGGTTAGGGCCAAAATATATTTTCTAGTCAAATCGAACTCCAAAAGTCAACCAATGAGTCTTTTGTGTCGTTCGCAATTAAATAGCACATGGGATTCCCGATTGAGTGGTACACCCTAGGCACGCACGTTGGAGGCTCAAAATAGGTCAAAACCATATATTGGGTCAAATGGTTTTGATCGATGTCAAGTTCGGAACTCACGTTGGAAGTTAGGTCTAGAATTACGGTAAATAATCAAATGGTCTAAATTAGACCCGAAGTTATGCGAAGTCAAAAGAATGGTAGAGAACAAGTTTCGATGGGATATGATATATCAAATGGAAGGTGGACTTGTCTACTTCAAAACTATAAAAGATGTTTTGAAAGGTTGACGCTTCTTGTGCTCCAAAAATCGAAGCTACGGAGAAGTACATCCATAATCATAATTAAGAATTAAATATAATTCAATAAATAAACAATCGTATACTCGTACAAAATAAAATAAAAAAAATCTCCAAAAATCAGGGTCCTTACAGTTCCTCCAAAGGTATTTGGCTGTGTAACAAGATGGGGATGATTGATATCTATCGTCCATCTTGAGGGGGAGTGTTAAGAGCATCAATGGACTTTTAGTCCCACATCGGGTAGAATAATAAGGAGAGGAGTTCGCCTCTCATATATATGTGTAGCTCCACCACAATAATAAACAAGCCAAGTATTCTACTAAATTTCTATTGGTATCATTTTGTAAATCTAAAAATTATATTATATTATATTATATTATATTATATTATATTATATTATATTATATTATATTATATTATATTATTATTTGAGCGCTCAACCGAAAACGAGATACAATCCAACAACCTTCACCTTAGCTCATTTTCGCTGACCGAGCAACCTAGCACACCCGGCTACCATTTGTTCATTTCTGCTAGCCGAACACCCTTAGCACACTCCGGCTACCTTTGCTCGTTCCCGCCAGCTGAGCACATAGAAGATCCAACATATTGTCATCTCGATCCGTTCGACCACAGAACCGAGCCTGATACGTTCATCCATACCACAATTGTGTGCCAACCATAAAGCCTTGCTCCATCTTGGGCTCTATACACATGAACGTTCAACATCATCTGTCTCGAACCAATTAGAGCCGCCCAAACTAGCCCCGTAACCATGGGCTCTGATACCACTTGTTGGGTGCATGGAATGACCTGAACAAGAGTTGGCCCATGAGGTACGATATTGAATTGAGCCCATATGCCTTAAAAGTAGGGCTGTAAAATGGACAGGACAGTCCGTTGTCCGAACGAGTCCGGCTCGACAAATGGTCCGACCGCGGACCGTTCGATCAAATTAACGAACAAAATTTGGACAAATTTCTGGGTCCATTCAGATTTCGGACCCGGGCTCGGTCTAACCTATGTCCGCCCGAATGTCCGTGGGCCAATAGTGGACTATGGTCCAGGTCCTGTGGAGTCAAGGGTTTAGTGGTAATTTAGTAAAGGAAAGTTGTTTCCTTCTAGGAATTAGGTTATATATTAATATGAGTACACAGTTGTTCACGCAGAGCAGCCTTTCCTAATTCCTATTCTTGAATTCTTCTTTCTATGGCAGGAGACCGGACCGCCACCAAGCGACGCCTCGATTTCTCACCGCAAAAATTATCAGACCCTGGCGATTAATCTTCCAACAATGGTAATTCATCTCTCAGTCTTCTCCTTGATCTTCTACATTCCTCATAAATTCTACCAAAATCATGGGGTTATCACCAACACTTTATAAACCCACCAAAAGAAACCCTTATTTGCCCAGTAGAAAATCGATATGCCACTGCCAAAGTGTTTCTTTTCTTGAGTTCTTTGCATCCTCCGTCTCTTTGTTATTTTTCTAGCCATCAGCCATGGCTTCTCGACAAGGACCACAACCAAATCCATGTAAGTTTTGTCACTGATTTCTTATTCATAACATGGATGTGTACTTGGTTGTTGACTTGTACATCTAGTTCTCCCCTGATTGCAAGATTTGTACTGTCATATTTATTTTCTTTTTTTTTGTTTGGGATTTTTTTCTTCGAAATCATTAAATCTGGGGGAAAAGTCCAGTTTGTAGTATTTAGATTTTCATTATTTTGATTTTTCATCAATTTTGATTTTCCTTTTATTATATATTATACCAAATACCATCATGTTCAAGCAAATACCATGTAAAACTTGCATTTAGGTTATATGTAATTTTGCTTCTTGCCCAATCTATTTAATTATTTGGTAGATAGCTTTGTTTATGAAACAATTCATCCTTATTGCTCCAACCTTCTGGATCTATTATGTATTAGACTTGTAACATACATGAAATATTTATTGTAATGGTTGGACAAAGAGTCATGTTTTGGAAGGACTTCTGCTTTTGAAGAGAATCATGTTTTCTTCTTAGTAAAAAAAACTACATAACAAGTAAAAGAATCATTGCTAATAACCCTCATGTCCAGCAAGTAACCTTCATGTCCAGCAAACAAATGCAAGTTGCTTAAATCACATACACTTGTTCTTTCCTATGCTCACAAACTTGTTCTTTCCTATGCTCAAATCTTTATTTATGTATATTTCACACATGACTCAGACTCACTGACACTTGTTCAGACTTCAGATGTTCTTTCCTATACTAGTCTAGAATCTTGATTTACTAAATACCATAATTTGTAATTTACAGTATATTAATTGGTTTTTTTTCTCTTGAGATGATGAGATCAAAATTATTATATATTATACTAAATTATAATGCTAGAAGCCATGAATTTTGATTTGCCCTTATAGTTTTACATGGTATTGAATCTATTGCCAAGACTATTGATGTTCTATACTGGAGTTTATTGACTTTTTCCTATGCATATGAACTGCTACTGAATTTTTTTTTTTTAGGTTTGGATGCTGTTGTCAATGCCCAACAACATCAAGAGGATGTCATTCAGATTATGGATGGCACAGGAGGCGAAGAGGAAAATCCAAAAGCTAATGAAATTGCTGATGGAACTGAAAAGAGATCGAGGAAAAGAACTTCCCCTGTATGGAATGAGTTTACTGAAATTGAAGAGCAAGGTAAGGATGGTATTGTAAAGTTGTTTGTTGAGTGCAATCATTGTCATACAAAGTTAACTAAAACTGCGGATGGGTGCACAACCACATTCAAAAGACATTTAAATAAATGTCGTGTTCGTCTAGCCATACAAAAAAAACAAAAATTGTTGGGTAAAGATTTTTTACTCGGACAACCTTCTGATGGTGGTTTGATTGGGCAATTAGCTCTCCACAAGTATGATAAGGATAAGGTTAGGGAGTTATTGTCTACAATGATCACTGTGCATGAATACCCATTTAAGATGGTTGAGCATGAATTTTTTGTGTTGTTTTGCCAAATGTTGAATCCTGAGTTTGAAAAGATATCACGAGTGACTGTGAAAAGTGATTGCATGAAGTTGTATGCATCAGAGAAGAAAAAATTAAAAGAAGTGCTAGGGGTGTGAGTAGAATTAGTTTGACAACCAATTTATGGACATCAAATCAGACCATAGGATATATGTGTCTCACTTGTCATTTTCTTGACTCGGAATGGACGCTTCAAAAGCGGATTTTAAACTTTTGTAGTCTGCCACCACCACACACTGGGCTTGCTATTGCTGATGCTATTTTTGTTTGTCTTTTGGATTGGGAAATTGAGAATAAAATATCTTCAATAACACTTGATAATGCCTCTTCAAATGATGTAGCTGTGAGAAATTTAAAGGAAAATTTTTCAATGAAAGGTAGACTTTACTTCAAAGAAAGGTTTTCCATGTTCGATGTTGTGCACATGTTTTAAATCTAATGGTACAAGATGGACTGCATGAGATAAAAGAAGTAATTCAAAATATTCGTGAAAGTGTGAAGTATCTTAAAATGTCACCTCAACGACTTCACAAGTTTGCGGATATAGTTAAACAGTTGCAACTTTCTGTCTCTAAACGTTTAGTACTTGATGTCCCTACCCGTTGGAACTCAACTTATGCAATGCTAGATTGTGCTTTAAGATTTAAAAAGTTTTTTCAATGTATCAAGAGAGGGATCCTTCCTATACTTGGCTGCCATCCACGATGGATTGGGAGAGGGCTGAATCTGTATGTCAGATTTTGGAAGTTTTTAGTGAAGCCTCTAATGTATTTTCTGGTACTTCTTATCCAACTTCAAACTTGTTTCTCTCCGAGCTTTGGAAAATTAAACAAACCTTGAATGACAAGTCATTGGAATTTGAAGGGACCTTTTATATGAAGGAAATGGTGGATAAAATGAAGATTAAGTTTGATAAGTATTGGGGTGATTGTAATCTACTAATGTCTATTGCAGCAGTTCTGGATCCTAGGTACAAAATGAAGTTGATTGAGTTTTGCTTCCCCAGAATTTATCCAATTTCAGAATCTGAGAAAAACATAAAACTTGTTATTTTTTCTTTGCATGAATTGTATGCTGAATATGCTTCCAATACTACAAAGAAAAAGAGTTCTAAGGCAGATGGTGGCAGTACTTCTACTAGCAGTAATTTAAAAGGGAAAACAAAAGGTAGGTCTGAGTTTGAGTCATGGGCTGAAGAGTCGGATATGGCACCATCTGAATCTGAGTTGGATATTTACCTTAAAGAAAATCGTTATAAATGTGATGAGTCAGATGAGAATTTCAATGTTTTAAATTGGTGGAAATTAAGTTCTATAAAGTATAAGATACTGCCAAGCATGGCTCGAGATATACTCTCTATTCCTATCAGCAGTGTTGCTTCTGAATCTGCATTTAGTGCTGGAGGTAGGGTTTTAGATCAATTTCGGAGTTCTTTGAAACCAGAGACAGTTGAAGCTTTAATATGTAGCGGAGATTGGATACGTTCAAAGTATCTACTAAAGAATCCAGAGGTAAGAATTCATTTAATTTTTTTACTTTATGAGTTATTACATTTAAACAAAAGTTATAGTTTATCTTTATCTTTTGTTTAATACTTTTTACTTATGTCAATATGAAGGTGCAACATGATGAAGAGGATATGCAATTGATCAATTTTGACTAGTTTGGGAGTGAGTGGACTTTGGAGATGAGTTTTTAGAGGTAATGTTAGTTAACTTTGATATCATTTGAATTGCTTTTATTTGCATACACCAGAACAAAAGATAACCTTATATACATGAAGCAAAAAAGATGAGCACAAATTATTTTAGCAACTGAGATGGCATAAGCTCGATTCATGTCAGTTTTTTTTATAGATGATTCATGTCAGTTTAAATCAAGCTTTCATACCATTTTGTATCTCATAAAGCAGTTGTGCATTTGTAAACTAAGTTGAGCATTGTATGTTAGCATATGGACCATTTATGAGATGATTCACATGAATTGCTACTCATTAGTAGTTGGTATTTTGCAGGTTCAATATTTTAGAAGTTACTACTGTCCTATAGAGTATAGAGGATTCAATTTTGCAGGCTCCATTTTGCAGGTTCGGTAGTTTAGAAATTATTGTTGTACTTGTAGTAGTATTTTCACTAGCCTCCATTCTTTTTTTTATGTTTTTTCCTCTTATGCTGGTGTATTACTTTATTTACTTGCAGTGAAACGGATTACTCTAAATCCATGCCAGATGTGAAGCAGATGGGAGATGGTTCTTGTTGCTTAACTTGCTTGGTTTCTACTTCATCTGATATTGAATGCTTGGCCATGTTGCGCTGGACTCTTTTTGAAAGAACTAGTAATAGTTGATTACATTTAGGAATAGTTGCTTGGCCATGTTGGTTTCCTGCAGAATATTGACTTCATTGAATAATTTTATGCTAAACTTTTTGTTATGTTTTGGAATTAAAATCTGCAACGTTTGGTAACTTTGGTTGTATTTTTATTATATAGGCTTGGAACATTTGGTTGTTTTTTATTTTATGGACTTGGAAAATAGTTTGGAACTTGGCGAACTATTAAATTTTGTAACTTGGCTGGTATTTTAATATAGCATTAATCAAAATGTGCTGCTGCCTGCTGGCTGGTATTTTAATATAGTAGTAATCAAATATCATATTGTGTCCTGCTGGGAGTAATAAAGCAGATTTTGAATTTTATTTTGAATGATAAAAAATATGGTCTTTTTAAATTTAACAGTTAGTCCGTACCCGTTCGGTTAGGTCCGGTCCGTCCGAATGGGTCCGACGGGCCGGACGCGTGCATGCATGAAAGTTAATTGTCCGATTCCCAGAAAAAAAAATTGTCCGAATTTAATCGGACCAGACTCAGGCCCGTCCGATTTTTTTCCCGGTCCGAACATGAACTATTGGTGTCCGTGTCCGTGTCCGTCCGATCCGTTTACACCCCTACTTAAAAGAGAATTCTTATGTAAGTCTTGAACCAATTCCAATTATCTACACCATATGACCATACCTCCTAACCGATGCAGGACTAAATTACAAACTCCATTATCAAGGTGTTGGGTGGGCCGGTCTGGATTGGCTCGGGTCGAGCTTAGATCGTGAGCGACAGCGGGCCGGGCTGGGCTAACCCGGAGGAGGCTTGGCTGGATCCAGCCCGGACCCGAGGCCCAGTTTTGGTGGGCCGGGCCTGGACCGGGTCGGTTCAACAGTGGACCGGTTGGCCCGGTTCGGGTTAGAAAAAAAACAAAAAAAAGTGATTTGCTTTCTTATTTTTTTTGAATGACCAAATAAAACTTGAATGACCAAGTAAAATAATACATAAACTGCGATAAATGACTATACATAAACCGCGATAAATGACTAATACAACATTACAAAGACTCATAAAAGATTACTAGTATATGATTTTAGTGACTAATACAAGATGCGATTAATGTCGGTACATGATTTTAAATGTCGGAGTAACTTTCCTATACCATGGCTAGCTATGGTCCCATTTTATTCGTTTCCTACAAAACAAACATTCAACAAGAACTTTAGTGGCATATCTTCTTTCGGTACCGCCACTTGCACGACGCTCATCGTAAACTCCGCTAAAATGATGCCAATTTTTAGAATCATCTAGCGGTTCCGATTGAGGTTGTGGTGCAGGTTGCGGTTGCTGATCTTGTGGTTGCTGCGGTAGTTGATCATTATCCATAATATAAATTGTCTCTTTACACGAGTTTGTTTGTAAAAATTGTAAAAAGAAGAAATTGTAGTGTGATTAAGTTTGAAGACTTATGGCCTATTTATAGGTTTTTTGGGAGGGCAAAATGATCTATTTTACCTCCAAAAAAGAGTGGTTATAAGGATACTTTGGTCATTTTAGCTAAATGACAAAAATACCCTTCCAACGTTCAAAAAACAGCCACTAAATTGGGGGTATTTGGGTCTTTTGCACCCCAACGGTACCAACAAAAAAATTTAAAAATCGGCCGAACCGGGCCTGGACCAGTGTAAGCCCCTAGATTTTAAAATATTATTTTTATAATTTTAAATAGCATTTATATCTTTAAAATGAATTATTATAATTATTAGAAATTTTTCTAGAATTTTTAAATAAATTTTAAATAAATTTTAAAGCAAAATATATCATTTTGTAATTATTTGAATTGTTTTAATATCAAATTCGATTTGTCTATGCAAATAAAAATTTGCACAGAGCAAGGCGGTGGGGGGTTTTTGCAATACCAACAATTTGGGGGGGGGGTTCTGCTAACCGGCCACCCGACCACCGCCTTTCTCTGTCGCCATCTCCGGCTAATCCCGACCAAAACCCTAACCCTAAACCCTAATTTTTCGTAACCCTAGCCCTAATTCGACCGACTTTCTCTCCTATAAAACCACCCCGACCGAAACCCTAGCCTAGAACACCACCCCGACCACCCCAGCTCCTGCCTGACCCCCTTCTTCTCCGACGAGCTCGTCGGAGTTAGCTCGGAGCTAGCGCCACCCCTACAGCCAACGCCACCACTTACAACCACCGCCATCTTGTTCGCCTCGACGAGCAGAAGCCAGCGCCACCCTTTGCCACCGACCCCGACGCCTACGACTGCCGCTAGCATCCTCGACAGCCTCCTCGCACCGGACACGTACGTGTCCTTTCGTATTTCCTTCGCCACTGTGTCTCATTTTCACGTAGGAAGGTCGACCCATGTCGGTGAGTTTGATAGTGGACTCAGACACGAGAAACTCGTGTCGTGTGAGTCATGTAAAGCCTAGGACACATGACTCGATATCGGATTCAAAAACTCGTGTCCTTAACTGTCAGGACACGGCTCTTTTGAATTGGGTTTCGGGTTTGAATTTGCAGTAACGGGTTTAAAACCTATTAACCTAATCCATAATAAAAACTAACTAAATCCTATCCCTATCACATAACCTGAGCTGATCCCCTGGCCAGCCCGAGCCATGTTAAGCCCCCCGTTCTGTGACCTGAGTTCGAGCCCCCCTTTTGTTTATTTTTGTTTATTTTTGTTTTGTTTTTATTTTATTTGTTTTATTATATATATATATATGTATATATATATTATATATATATATATATATATATATATATATATATATATATATATATATATATATATATGTATATACTGTATTTGTATATATATATATATTTAGTGTTTAGTATTTATATATATATATGTATATTTATTATATATTTATATTCATTATATATATATATATATATATATATATATATATATATATATATATATATATATATATATATATATATATTTATGTATATATATAAATGTATTTGTTGTATATGTATATATATATATATATATATATATATATATATATATATATATATATATATATATATATATTTCAAATTCAATTTTGTGCAAAATATTATTATGTATAAATTCATAAATTATTTTTATGTAATTTTATGACTTATATATTTTTACCACTTTAATATATATTATTAAAATACTTTAATATTTATATTTGAGTTACTGTATTTTATTAATCATGGCCATTTGAAGTCCAAACCTAGCATGAATTTTTGGGCCCAAATGTGTCTAATATATTCAGAGTCTGTACAAGTCATATTGGATTTGATTCATGGCTTTGGGTCTCGTATCTGGACTTCGGTTCAATTTCGAATACATTGACAAAATAGTAAATAATTAATTAATTATTTTCTAAAAATTGTTACTTACTATTTTTGAATTTTTATATATATTTTAAGTGCCGTAAAAATCTAGAAAAAATTGTATTTAAATACTATGTTAATTTAGCTACTTTAATATAATTTTTCTAGCATTTAATAAGTACTTTTGGTATTTTATAAAAATAGGAAAATAGAACTTATTTTTAGGATACATATGTTTACTGATTTTTAATAAATATCTATGAGGCTTTATAAATTCCAGAAAAATTAGTATAAATTTCTATAATTAACAAGGATCATTTCTGTTCTTTAATTTATATAAAATGGAGCTTTTTGTCTATCTCAAAATTTGTTGGAACATAGTGTACAGTCTGATTTGTTTATTGAATAGTTACGACTTGCAATGTTTTGTGTTGATTTGAGTTATTGTAGTATTGGAACTCACCCTACACTAGTGTAAAGGCCCTAGAAAGTTAGTTTGGATATTGTGTCACCCCACATTGGTCTTCTATGCTAAAGTCACCATTTGGCTAGGTGTCCAATCAGAAAGTCGTGTCGCACAACTAGTGTCTTAGTGTTTAACTTAGTGTGAAAAATAACTTTATGTATTATTTCTACAGTGACGAGTCACCAAGCATCTATAGCATTTCTATCACTACCTTGCTTTGCTAAAGGCAAGTACCTCTACAAACTTTACATACTGCTATAACAATGAACTGTGATCCAACCATGTTAAATGATGATTCTTGGGGTAGCAAGTTAAATTTTCACATGTTGTATTACTTTCAGTCCCTACCATGCTTAGGACAGTTTTTATATCTCTCACATGTTTAACAACGGGTTAAGGAAAAACTGTTAGTAGAGTACGTGATTATGTCCCCCTTCTCCGTATGTATTTACCGCGTATGGTAACATTCTATATGTAACTTTGTCGTAGGTTCTGATCCTGCATTTGTGTATGGATATACACCGATGCCGTTAGTGCACGTATGTGCATTCCAGAAAAAAAATTGATATATACCACTGTACATCCTATTTACCTATTGACCGATCACGTACATGCTTCAGTTTTAAACTTTAAACGAATATATTTATTGCCATGATGAAATGTATCTAAAACCGGATAAATCAAGATATGCCATGATTACGTTATTTTATCTCTTTCCATCACATGATCAGTATTATATGTTTGTTAGAATCAGTACTTGCTCCCGTCCTGACAGGATAACGTTGTAGGTAAACTTACTGAGGAGGAGTTGCTTTATGATTCCTATTATGGAGTTGCTGCCGAGGACCAGGCCTTACTTTACGAGGATGTACCTACGGGAAATCTCGTCTAGTTTGTATAGTTGCTCGAGACTTTTGAGAGTAGTCATGTATTAGACTACGTATTTTGTAACTGGACCTGTATCCAGTTTTACATTTTGGACTTGTACTTGAAACTTATTTCTATACAAGATGACTTTTGTATTTGGAACATTTCTGACTCATTATTACATATAGAACTATTAGCACACTTTGGTCTTATCTTATTTGTCTTTAGAACAGCTTACTACGCTTTATCTCAAGCGTAGGCTGGACATGACTCGGCCCGGCCCAACAATTTGGGTAGCGGATCGTGACATATTTTTAGTGGTGGCCCATCTAGGTCCTGACTAAATTGTTTGGTTACGTCATTGTACCAAGCATGCCTGCAATTAGGAACTTAAGGTAACTAGATAACACTAGGAATGACGCTTAGAACACCTAAAGGATTACTAGGATTGCAACATGGGAAACACATCACATCATATGCTCGCTATTACAATTAGATTTTCTTGTTTATGATTGTTTACTTAAAGGAGTCCTTATAAGTTCTTTTATTTATTAGATGGTGCTCACCCGTTCATCCCAGTATACCACACCTGAAAATGGCACACTCCCTATACAGTCGGTTGACCAGTTGACCGATGCGCCTCCACCTCCAATTACTATACTCCCCCACTCCACAAATACACCAACCCAGATGCCTCCACCATCTTCCACATCACAGTCCCAGCAGGACCCGATACTCCCACCACCACCTATTACTATACCTATCCAGGCTTCCGTCACTCTCGATGGGAACCAACTGCTCACTCTGATCCAGGGGTTCCTAACGACCCATCAGGAACAGACTACCCTACTCCATCAGAGCATGAAGCGTTCTGAGGAGCGTACCATGGTCCCACCACCTGTAGAGCCACGACAGAGAGCAGGGACAATCAAGGACTTCATGGGTCTGAACCCCAAGGAGTTCTTAGGGACTGAGGGCATCTTAGTAGCAGATGACTGGCTAGACTCGGTAGAGAGGAAGCTCCTTGGAGCTAGGTTACCAGGTGACCTCCAGGTCGAGGCAGTGGGATTTCTGCTGATAGACTTGGCAGGAGTTTGGTTAAGGAATGAGCTGCTATTCGCGAGAGGAAAGGCCACTTGGGATCAGTTCAAGACCCAGTTCAAGAAGAAATTCTTCTCGACCACCGTTAGGGTAGCCATGGGGCTACGATTCCAGAACATCCAGCAGGGGAACCGTTCTGTTGACGAATATGCAGCAGAGTTTAGTTGTTTGAGCCATTTCGCTCCTAGTCTAGTTGCAGACCCAGAGGAGATGACGCATAGGTTTTGCCATGGTCTAGTTTCAGACATTGGCATTCTTATAGTAGCAAACGGTACGACTGACTACTACCAGAGCCTAGAGTTGGTCCGGAGCATAGAGGAGCGTCTTCAGTCTTGCAAGAGGCTGGCTTCTGTACACCTCGAGGGACCCTCCAAGCGTCAGGCTTTCCAGCTGAGAGTACCGATGCCACACCAGCAGACATACCGTCCTTCTGTACCACATCACCCGACCCCGCCAGTTAGAGCCCCGGGACCCCGGCAGCAGAAAGGAACTGTGTGTTCTTTCTGTAAAAGGCCAAGCCATGACGCTTTCGTCTGTAGGAAGAGGTTGGGCAGTGTTTAGCTTGTGGGTCTACCACCCATCAGCTTCGGAACTGCCCAGTAGCCAGGGTACCAGGTGCCGGACCACCATCTAGAGGACCACCGTTTCCGACTCAGCAACAGAGGTTTGGGCAACATCTGCAGCAGTAGAAGGGACCCCAGGGGAAGGCTTATAGTCTGGCTCTTGAGACGGAACCGGAGCAGGTTTCGGAGCCAGATTATTTGGCTGACGTCATCACATGTCATGTTTATTTATATACTTTTCTAGCTCTATGCTTGTTTGATTCCGGTGCATCACATAACTCCTGTCATTAGAATTTTTGTATGAACACCACTTAGTAGCTACACCTACCGAGGAGATGAGTAGAGTAATGATGGGAGGCAGACCAGTGCCTATTAGAGCTATCTATCGATGCTATATTACTATAGCTAGGAGAGAGTTTAGGGGACGATTCTTTGTGATGCCACTCCCCGGGTATGATATCATATTGGGGATGGACTGGCTCAGCTATGCTCACGCAGCTATAGACTGTCATGAGGGTAGTATTCTGTTCAGTCCCCCAGGCATGGCACCATTCAGTATCAGGAGGACAGGACCGGAGATCAGCCTAGAGCCGAACTGTTGTGCGACAGTTGGGAAGATAGCACTGCCACACCCTATCATTAGAGAGTTTATGGATGTATTCCCAGAGGATCTTTCAGGACTTCCGCCTGACAGAGATGTTGAGTTCACTATAGATTTAGTACCGGGTTCATCACCAGTATCCCGGGCTTGCTATAGAGTGAACCCCAAGGAGGCCGTAGAGATGAAGGAGCAGATTGATGACCTGTTGAAAAAGGGTTTTATTCGATCTAGTGCTTCTCCATGGGGAGCGCCAGTACTCTTTGTGCCGAAGAAGGATGGTACAGTCCGGTTATGTATTGACTACCGGACGTTGAATACCATCACCATTAAGAACAAATATCCTCTGTCCAGGATAGATGATTTGTTTGACCAGTTGAGTGGAACGAAGGTATTTTCCAGGATAGATTTGAGATCCGGTTACCACCAGGTAAAAGTCAGGGCTGCAGACATCCAGAAGACGACGTTCAACACGAAGTATGGGCAGTACGAGTTTTTGGTGATGCCATTTGGTCTCACAAATACGCTAGCTATCTTTATGAACTTGATGAATAAGATATTTTATCAGTATCTGGATAAGTTTGTCGTAGTATTTATCGACGACATCCTGATATACTCGAAGATGCCGGAGGAGCACGCAGAGCACTTACGGACAGTTTTGGGAATTCTGAGGCAGGAGAGATTGTATGCCAAATTGTCGAAGTGTGAGTTCTTTTTGGACCGAGTGGAGTTTCTCGGTCATGTAGTTACTGGAGAGGGAATCTCGGTGGATCCCAGAAAGATTGCTGTCGTTGAGACATGGAAGGCTCCGACGTCAATTTCAGAGATCATGAACTTTTTGGGTTTAGCAGGCTATTATAGGAAGTTCGTCCAGGACTTTGCTAGGATAGCTGAACCCACGACGAAACTGACACGGAAGGACGCAGAGTACATCTGGTCAGAGGATTGCTAGGCAGCATTTGAGGAGCTGAAGAAGAGGCTGACGACCGCTCCAGTTCTGACATTACCTTCAGGGTCTGGAGGTTTCACCATATACAACGATGCTTCGGAAAAGGGGCTAGGATATGTCCTACAGCAGCATGGGAAAGTGATTGCTTATGCATCTAGACAATTACGGACTCATGAGCAGAACTATCCTACCCACGACCTAGAGTTAGCTACGGTGATCTTTGCACTCAAGTTGTGGAAACACTACTTATACGGAGAGCGAGTGGAAATCTTTACTGACCACAAGAGCTTGAAGTATGTGTTCACGCAGAAAGAGCTGAACATGAGGCAAAGACGATGGTTGGAGTTGATAAAGGACTTCGATATCGATTTACAGTATCACCTCGGGAAGGCAAAGGTGGTAGCGAATGTGCTGAGCAGGCATCCGATGGCATAGTATCTGATGATAGATCGACATTTACGGAAAGATCTGGAGAAGCTCGGTATCGAGATAGTTCGGCCAGGGTCAGTGATACAGATGATGGCACTAGACATTCAGTCAGATTTGATGGGGCAGATCAAGGAGACACAGTCTACAGATGAGGGCCTCCACAGACTCAGGGCCTATGCTTTAGCTGGATTGCTGGATGACTTCACCGTAGCAGAGGATGGATACTTGAGGTATGGCAGCCGGTTATGCGTGCCGAAGGGAGAGCTGATAGAGGCAGTCTTGCAGGAGGCGCATCGATCGCGATATTCTATTCACCCTGGTGCCAACAAGATGTACCGTGACTTGTGGGAACATCTTTGGTGGCACGGGATGTAGAGAGACGTATCACGTTTTATTTCGAGATGCTTAGATTGCCAGCAGGTCAAGGCGGAGCGTCAGAGGCCAGCTGGTCTATTGCAGCCGTTATCCATTCCCGAGTGGAAGTGGAATCACATTACGATAGACTTCGTCTCAGGGCTTCCTCGTTCCCAATGAGGGAAGGATGCCATTTGGGTCATCATTGACAGGTTGACGAAGTGTGCGCACTTCATACCCTTCAAGGTGGGACTCTCCACTGAGAAGTTGGCAGAGCTATACATGCAGCAGATAGTCCATTTACACGGAGTACCAGTGAGCATCGTGTCGGACCGAGATAGCAGATTCACGTCCCACTACTGGAGGAGCTTGCAGGAAAAGTTGGGCAGCCGGCTCAAGTTCAGTACAGCGTACCACCCGCAGACAGATGGGTAGTCCGAGAGGACGATACAGATGCTGGAAGACATGTTGAGGACTTGTGTGCTGGACTTTGGCGGATCATGGGAGATCCATATACACTTGTTAGAGTTTTCATACAACAACAACTACCAATCCAGCATCGATATATCTCCTTTCGAGGCACTATATGGACGACGATGCCGTACACCGCTCTTTTGGGATGATATTGGGTATAGAGTTATGCTTGGGCCAAAGATGATCACAGATGCAGCAGAGAAGGTCGAGATGATCAGAGACAGGCTCAGAGTCGCTCAGGACAGGCAGAAACACTGGGCCGATGCTAGTCGCAGACCGATGGAGTTCGTTGACGGAAATATGGTGCTGGTGAAGATATCACCTACTAGAGGGACGATCCGGTTCGGACGAGGAGGCAAGTTGAGCCCCAGATACATCGGGTCATTCGAGATACTTAGCAGGATCGAAGAGGTAGCTTACAGGGTTGCACTTCTACCCAATCTAGCAGGAGTTCACGATGTCTTTCATGTGTCTCAGCTGAGGAGATATATTTCGGATCCCAACCATGTGCTAGATCATTCAGAGTTGGAGATCGGACCGAGTCTTGCAGTTACTGAGCATCCAGTGGAGATATTGGACATGAGGGAGAAGAGGCTGAGGAACAAAGTTATACCCTTAGTACGAGTAGCTTGGAGCCGTCACTCTCCGGGTGAATCTACTTGGGAGATGGAGTCGGACATAAGGGAGAGATATCCTTACTTGTTCGACCCAACAGCCGCGAGGGAACCACCCGTTCCCGCTTGATACCTTAGAGGTTAGTCTTAATAGTAGCCTTAGTCATTTTTTGCATTTCTTGCTATGTTAGAATGTTTGTAGAGTCATCTATCCTTATGAATTTCGAGGACGAAACTTTTCAAAGAGGAAAGATTTGTAAGCCCCTAGATTTTAAAATATTATTTTTATAATTTTAAATAGCATTTATATCTTTAAAATGAATTATTATAATTATTAGAATTTTTTTTAGAATTTTTAAATGATTTTAAAATAATTTTTAAAGCAAAATATATCATTTTGTAATTATTTGAATTGTTTTAATATCAATTTGCAATTGTTTTAAATGTTTTAAGTACTGTTTGCAAATTCGATTTGTTTGTGCAAATAAAAATTTGCACAGAGCAAGGCGGTGGAGGGTTTTTGCAATACCAATTATTGGGGGGGTTCTGCTAACCGGCCACCCGACCACCGCCTTTACCTGTCGCCATCTCCGGCTAAACCCTACCAAAACCCTAACCCTAAACCCTAATTTCTCGTAATCCTAGCCCTAATTCGACCGACTTCCTATCCTATAAAACCACCCCGACCGAAACCCTAGCCTAGAACACTACCCCGACCACCCCAGCTCCTACCCTGACCCCCTTCTTCTCCGACGAGCTCGCCGGAGTTAGCTCGGAGCTAGCGCCACCCCTACAGCCAACGCCACCACCTATAACCACCGCCATCTTGCTTGCCTCGACGAGCAGAAGCAAGCGCCACCCTTCGCCACCGACCCCGACGCCTACGGCCGCCGCTAGCATTCCCGACAGCCTCCTCGCGCTGGACACGTACGTGTCCTTTCGTATTTCCTTCGCCACTGTGTCTCGTTTTCACGTAGGAAGGTCGACCCGTGTCGGTGAGTTTGATGGTGGACTCGGACACGAGAAACTCGTGTCGTGTGAGTCGTGCAAAGCCTAGGACACAGGATTCGGTATCGAGTTCAAAAACTCATGTCCTTAACTGTCAGGACACGGGTCTATTGAATTGGGTTTCGGGTTTGAATTCACAGTAACGGGTTTAAAACTCATTAACCTAATCCATAATAAAAACTAACTAAATCCTATCCCTATCACATAACTCGAGCTGACCCCCTGGCCAGCCCGAGCCATGTTAAGCCCCTCGTTCTGTGACCCGAGTTTGAGCCCCCCTTTCGTTTATTTTTGTTTTGCTTTTATTTTATTTGTTTTATTAAATATATATATATATATATATATATATATATATATATATATATATATATATATATATATATATATATATATATATATATTTCAAATTCAATTTTGTGCAAAATATTATTATGTATAAATTCACAAGTTATTTTATATGTAATTTTATGACTTGTATATTTTTACCACTTTAATATATATTATTAAAATACTTTAATATTTATATTTGAGTTATTGTATTTTATTAATCATGGCCATTTGAAGTCCAAACCTAGCATGGATTTTTGGGCCCAAATGTGTCTAATACATTCAGAGTCTGTACAAGTCATATTGGAGTTGATTCATGGCTTTGGGTCCCGTATCTGGACTTCGCTTCAATTTCGAATACGTGGACAAAATAGTAAATAAATAATTAATTATTTTCTAGAAATTGTTACTTGTTGTTTTTAAATTTTTATATATATTTTAATTGCTGCAAAAATCTGAAAAAAATTGTATTTAAATACTATGTTAATTTATCTAATTTAATATAATATTTTTAGTATTTAATAAGTACTTTTGGTATTTTATAAAAATAGGAAAATAGAACTCATTTTCAGGATACATATGTTTGCTGATTTTTAATAAATATCTATGAGGGTTTATAAATTCCAGAAAAATTAGTATAAATTTCTATAATTAACAAGGATAATTATGGTAGTTTATTTTATGTAAAATTGAGCCTTTTGTCTATCTCAAAAATTGTTGGAACACAGTGTACAGTCTGATTTGTTTATTGAATAGTTACAACTTGCAATGTTTTATGTTGATTTGAGTTATTGTAGTATTGGACCTCACCCTACACTAGTGTAAAGGCCCTAGAAAGTTAGTTTGGGTATTGTGTCATCCCATATTGGTCTTCTATTCTAAAGTCACCATTTGGCTAGGTGTCCAGTCAGAAAGTCGTATCGCACAACTAGTGTCTTAGTGTTTAACTTAGTGTGAAAACTAAGTTTATGTATTATTTTTACAGTGACGAGTCACCAGGCATCTATAGCATTTCTATCACTACCTTGCTTTGCTAAAGGTAAGTACCTCTACAAACTTTACATACTACTATAACAATGAACTGTGATCCAACCAAGTTAAATGCTGATCCTTGGGGTAGTAAGTTAAATCTTCACATGTTGTATTACTTTCAGTCCCTACCATGCTTAGGACAGTTTTTATATCTCTCACATGTTTAACAACGGGTTAAGGGAAAACTGTTAGTAGAATACGTGATCATGCCCTCCTTCTCCGTATGTATTTACCGCGCACGGTAACATTCTATATGTAACTTTGTCGTAGGTTCTGATCCCGCGTTTGTGTATGGATATACACCGATGCCGTTAGTGCACGTATGTGCATTCCAAAAAAATTGATATGTACCACTGTACATCCTATTTACCTATTGACCGATCACGTACATGCTACAATTTTAAACTTTAAAACGAATATATTTATTGCCATAATGAAATGTATCTAAAACCGGATAAATCAAGATATGCCATGATTACGTTATTTCATCTCTTTCCATCACATGATCAGTATTATATGTTTGTTAGAATCAGTACTTGCTCCCGTCCTGACAGGATAACGTTGTAGGTATACTTACTGAGGAAGAGTTGCTTTGTGATTCCTATTATGGAGTTGCTGCCGAGGACCAGGCCTTACTTTACGAGGATGTACCTGCGGGAAATCTCATCTAGTTTGTATAGTTGCTCGGGACTTTTGAGAGTATTCATGTATTAGACTACGTATTTTGTAACTGGACCTGTATCCAGTTTTACATTTTGGACTTGTACTTGAAACTTATATTCTATACAAGATGACTTTTGTGTTTGGAACATTTCTGACTCGTTATTACATATAGAACTGTTAGCACACTTTGGTCTTATCTTATTTGTCTTTAGAACAGCTTACTACGCTTTATCTCAAGCGTAGGCTGGACATGACTCGGCCCAGGCCCAACAATTTGGGTAGCGGATCGTGACAACCAGGCCGGTCCGAGTCGGCCCGGTCAGGACTTGGAGGGTTTTCCTGGCGCGGACCCGCGCTCAAATCGGGCCGGGCCGAGCCGGTTTGGGCTACTGGATTGGGGATAGAGGACCGGCCCACACGTATAGGGGGCCGGTTCATGGTCGGTCTGGGTCGTTGACCGGGCTTGGGCCGGCTCGGACCGGATTTGACCGGGCCGGGCTCGAGTCGGGGATCGGGACGTCCGGCCCACTCAACACCTTGACTCCATTGTCATCTCCCATTTGAGCGCTCAACCGAAAACAAGATATAATCCAACACTTACATTTTATTAGAGTAAGAGATCTCCAACCCAATTGTGAGTTTTGATAAAAGTTGCTACATCATATGAATAATTTATTGAAGAAGTACTTCTCCAATACAAATGTCAAATAAGTTATGAAGTTGACATGTCATAACATATCAAAGACATTGTGAAGTTGATTAGTCTAGTTCTATACAATACATTTGATAATAACTTTACCTCCATATCATCAATTATGAATTAAAATATCCAGAAAGAAATAAAGGAGGAAAGAACTTGTCTTGAAAGTTTTAAAATATTTTTTATATATTGTCTTCTCAATATTTTGCATTGGAGTAGATTTTTCTACTTCATTATCTTATATGAATATTATCTTGCCTCATAGAAAATACATTGTATTGTACCTCATGCCAAATAGGAATCACATCACATTACAAGACATTAGGGTTGGAGATGATCTAATACTATTAATTCCTACAAAGTGTCCTTTCGAGTTATTTTTTCTTTTGTGACCGCTCATGTGATAATTTGCATGAAATTTTTTAACAAAAAAAAATTCATCACCATTTTTTTAAATATTAATATTAAATTTAATTTTTAATATTAATTTTATTATTTGTCATGTCAGCTGTTATGCCAAGTCAGCTATAAAATAAAAATAAATGGTTTGGATAATTACTTTGGAGTAATTTCGTAACACCATGAATTGGGTTAATTTTATAGTAAAACCTCCCAAAACATAAGACCATCTCCAATGGTGATTTCTAAAATTGAGTTCTTATCCTACTTGGCATTGTACTTTAAGGAAAATTTCTATCATAGTTGGAAGAGTTTCTACATAGAAATTGTAGACATACAAAAATACTCTCCAATGATTCTCCATTTCTATCCTATGTGTCACATAGTAAAAGGACCAATTTAATGGTGTGGAGCCCAATAATAATTGTCATGAGAGATAGGAGAATTTCTGTGAGAGTTTCTACATGTAGAAACACTCCTATAAAGTTTCCATCCTACATCATTACCACCTAGGATAGAAATGGTGATAAAAAGCACCATTGGGAATTTTTTTCTTCTAAAATGGATTTCTTCCATAGAAATAGGGAAGATAGAAACCCCCATGGGGTGATTTCTAAAATTGAGTTCTTATCCTACTTGGCATTGTACTTTAAGGAGATTTCTATCCTAGTTGGAAGTGTTTCTACATAGAAATTGTAGATATAAAAAAAAGGGTCTCCAATGGTTCTCCATTTTCTATCCTATGTGTCACATAGTAAAAGGACCAATTTAATGGTGTATGGCCCAATAATAATTGTCATGAGAGATAGGAGAATTTATATAGAGTTTCTACATGTAGAAATCCTTCTAGAAAGTTTTTATCTTATATCAGTCACCTAAGATAGAAATGGTGATAGAAATTATCATTGGGAGAAGTTTTTTGCTAAAATAGATTTCTTCCATAGAAATAGGGAAGATAGAACCCCCTATTGGAGGACCAAAATGCAAACATGTCTAACGCACTTCCCACTGACACACACACATAACCTCTCTCGATCATTCCTCCCCACTTTCCTCCTCTGTCCTAAAAAATCCACAATTTTCCAAGCACCAATGGACCAATCCCTCTCCGCACCCCTCCTCCACCACCAGAACCACCACCACTCTATCGACATCCAGCCTCAAACCAATGGAAACACAACAACAGCAAGAACATCAGAGTCAACGCCCAGCCAGAACCCGTTCCGATTCCTCGGCATCGCCGACTTATCGGTCCCCAAACCGAGCTCCGTCGACCCGTTCCGCAACGACACACCGACGATCGACGGGGCCTACGAGTGGGCGAAGATCCTGGTCTGCTTGCCGCTGGCGGTGGCGAGGCTGGTGCTGTTCGGGCTGGCTCTGGCGGTGGGCTACGTCGCCACGAAGCTGGCGCTGTACGGGTGGAAGGACAGGCAGAGCCCCATGCCCAGGTGGAGGTCGAGGCTGATGTGGGTCACGCGCGTCTGCTCCCGATGCATACTCTTCTCCTGGGGGTATGTATGTTGATGCTGTTTGTTTTCGATTTGGGCATTTTGTCGAGCAGGTGGTGAAGTTGGAAGAAGTGTTTGGATTTTTTTGTAGCAACTGAAGTTTTGATTCTTGAGTAGTTGATTTTTGGATATTGTTTGCATTAGAGATGATTTAAAAAAACATATTGGGAGTTTGCGTAGAAGTTTTTTTTCTCTCTCACAGAGTAAAGTAGGGATTTTTTTTTATAGAAAATATATAGTTGATATAGATTATAGGCTGTAATTTGCATGTTTTGTTTCCGATTGGGCATTTATCGGGCAGTGGTAAAAGAAAATATTTTATTTTAGTTGATTTTGTAGCAAGTTTGAAGCTTTGATGCTTTTTCTGTTTGGTGGTAGAGTTGAATACAAGTTGCAGTGAGTAAACAATTTTTTATATATTTAATTTTAGTTGATTTTTAGGCATTGCTTGCGCTAGAAAATTTTGTAATAGGCAGATTGCATGCACATTTTCGTATCAAAGAAAATGGAGTGAGTTGATATTAGTCCGTGAGTTGCTACCCATTGCATACTTTCCTCATGGGGCTTGCTCCGTTCCCACTTAGGCATTTTATAAAGCAGGAGCCATTAGAAAAAAAAATGTTTGAATTTTTCTAGCAACTTTGAAGCTTTGATGCTCTTTATATCTCCTGACCATCTCGGAAACACATACTCTAAAAAACAGGGCGAAGTTTGTGTCGTGTCGTCTTGTACACTTGCTGGACGTGACTGACACTCAAAGGCTTCCTTTGTGAAATTACAATTCCATCAATTTTTTCCTTTCCGGTGTTTGGAAATGCCAAGAAAATTGGAAGGGAAAGTGAACACTTAAAGGTGAGAGTGAATCCTTGCTTGGATGGATGGAACAATTTCCTCCCCTAGTTTTCTTTCCATTGGGAATCACTTTCCTTTTCCTCCTTAATTCCAAGGTTCACAGTATCGGTATCGGACTATTCCTATGAGTATTGGTATCAGCGATATCGGTAGTATCGGCGGTTTCGGATCGGAGTTTCGGATTTTTTGGTATCGAAAAACAAATAATCATTAATAAATTATTTACATTTTAAAACATATATTTTATACATCTAGGCATAATTTTAAGTATTTTCAGTGTTATTTCTTAGTAGTTTTGAAATTAAATGAAATAATACTCACCCTTAGCGATTGGTTTACATACAATAGATTGATTTTCTTCTTTTACATGCTTTTACAACCTTATTATGCTTTAAACCCTTGCTGATTTGTCTTTTTCGTTTAATTTTCTTTGCTGAATTGACCGGAAAAGAGACCTCCAATGTCGGTATCGGTCAGTATCAGGTATCGGTCGGTATCGGATCGGGACATGCCAAACTGTATCGGTATCGGCTGTATCAGATCGGTATCGGCCGATACTTTAAACCATGCTTAATTCCTTTGGCATCCAAACATATGAAAGTAATTACCTTTTCCAACCCCATGATTCCGCGAACCAAACGAGGCCAAAAGGTACACAAGGACACACCAAAATTAATGATTGTCTATGTTACCTCGTCTGCATAGTGTCATGTTGTATTCATGCCCACACAACATAGGTGGTGAGAATACATTGAATACAAGTTAGCAAGTTATCAACTTCTTAATTTTAGTTGATTTTTAGGTTTTTTCTGGCCATTGTTTACGGAAAGAGATGATCCCAGTTGTAGTTTTTATAGGTGGAGGTATTAGAGAAATTTATTTATCGGAAACACTACGTTGTCCGGGGTCTCTGACTCTCTGCTGCCGGGCGTGACTGCGGGCTACGTGTCCCAAACACATTGGCCCTCCTATTTGCGTGGGGCCCGCCCACCGGTAACCTCCCAATGAAAGAGCGCCACGTGGATCGCGGGCCACGTAGCATCACTCTTTATTTATAGGCAGATTGCGTGCACATTTTTTTATCAAACAAAACGGAGGAGCAGATTTTTGTACAAATTTAATTGATGTAGGCTATGGTTGATTCCTAGAAGGAGAGGTTACACGGAGATTAAAGAGGAATTTGTGAAGAGTGAAAGGAAAGAAAGGATTTTGTGTCTTTCTCTTCCCTCCCCTGGATCTTTACCTACACCTCCTATACTAGAAACTCAGTTTCCAAACTGAACAATAAATTATGTGTTTTTTATATATGATTTTGATGGGAGCTATTATGCAGACACAAGTACATGCGGCATGATACGAATACAGACACTGACTTGACGCGTATTTTGGCATGTCTCAACGGTATTTTGGAGTGCCTATTTTGTGCCTCATACATGTCCGACATGATGCGTCACTGACAGAGAATTGTTTTTTGAATTGTCCGTGCTTCCTAGGGAGGAAGGCAAGCATGCTGAGTACACTAGTGAGCATAGAAATAGGCACTCCAAAATACATGATGGTAGAGTTCAAATTTTGGAATGAAGGCTTTGGTTTTGTTACATGATGGTAAGAGTGCTTTCAAAGTTCAAACAGTAAAAAAACATGTATTCAAGATTTTTTGTCCTCATGATTTGTCTATTCTGATGGAATCTTTAACATCTACCTTCCTAGATTTTAGGAAACCTTGTATGGATGTTTACGGTGAGTCCGGAACTATGATTTCTGATTTGTGCAGTAAAATATTCTCTGAAATTCCTTCAAGTTCTGGCTACTGAGCTAGTTCGAGAACTCATTCAGCTGTTGGAAGTACGTCAATATTTATCTTAGGATTGCCATTTGTATTATTATAGTAACATCTCATCTACAAAATGCTAAATCTGGTCAAATCTTCATACCCATCTTGCTCATGTATTAAATGATTAAATCCTTCTATTAGGTTGCCCATGCTTGCAGACAATTTAGAAAAAAATAGCTTTCATACACACAATGTTGTAGATTTCGCTAGGCGGAATCGGTGCGCCGAGTGCCCGCCTAGCGCCTAGGGCGCCTAGACGGCGCCTAGGCGCCGCCTAGGCGGCCGATTTTTTTTTTTTTTTTTTTTTTTTTTTTTTTTTTAACTTTTTGTTCATGAGTATATATATAAATAATATGTATGTTACTTATAAACATAAAAGTTATTGGGCTTTTATGGCTAGTGTAGCTATGTTTAAACCTTTACATAAGGTTATGGGTTCAAATCCTATGTGTGTGTTGTTTCAATTTTTTTTTTTTTACTTAGAAAAAAAAAACATACACACACTTATAAATGGGGAGGAGAGGAGAGAGAGTGCAGTCACAGACTCCTCTCCTCCTCCCCTCCGCTCCCCTCCCCTCTCCCCTCTCTCCTCCCCTCCGCTCCTCTCTCTCGTCCTCCTCCCCTCTTCGCTCCCCCCTCTCCTCCTCCCCTCCGCTCCCCTCTTCCCTCCTCCTCCCCTACTACTACAGCAGCAGCAGCAACAACAGCAGCAACAGCAGCAGGCGACGGCGACGGCAGCGACGACGGCGGCGGCGACGACGGCGGCGACGACGGCGGCAGCGGCGGCGGAGGCAGGTTAGTATTTAATTTTGTCATATGAATTTTTTTCTTTTTTTTTTTGACTTTTTTTTTCAAAATTTCAAAAAAAATTAATCCTAACCCTAACCCTAGGGCCGACTAGGGCCGACTAGGACCGCCTAGGTCCGACTAGGGCCGCCTAGGCCCGCCCAGCGCCTAGGCCGGCCGCCTAGGGCCTTTTCGGTGCGGCCGGCGGCCGCCTAGGCGGCCGCCTAGGCCGATTTTTAGAACACTGCATACACACCCTATTCACTACATTCTTTTAAGTCATTTCCTCAGTTGTCAAGAGAAGGCCTTATCAAGAGAAGGCCCATTCTATATCCCACACCTTTTCTTTCTTGCTCAAGGAACGTGGTCTAGATGCATTCTTAATACACAAATTTGGCGAGAATTTAAATCTGAATCACAAGTAAGCCCTGTAAAGAACTTTGAGATATTTATCCACTTTTAGATTTGTATATTGTCCACTATTCAAGGATGACAAATGACAAGTGGAACGAGGTGATGAAATTGACAGAAAATTGGAGAAGCAAAACAGAAATATGAGCTGCGTAAAGGGTAGAGAAACAATACCAAGAAAGATTATTCTCTTGCTAATTACAATAATCCACAGTCCAAGCCTTCAAACTGAAGTCTCTGGTCTAGTTACAACCATAAGAAGTTTCATAGTTAAATACCTATTTATAGCCCTAAAGTAACTAAGTATGAATAAAAGAATCGTTACACTCATTGTTAGCTTCCAGTTGAGAATTGACGTCCTGAACGAAACATGTAACTCAATCATCCGTCCTGGGTGATTGATTTCTAGCTATGATGTCAAAATCATCCAATTATTGAAATTTTGAACGTCTCCATTCTTCTAGATTAGGGGACCTTAAGCGAGGATGATCTCTACGTTCTTCTGCTCTTGTAGTACGTGAGAAGGACTTTTTCCTCAGATTTGACATTTATAGGAGGTGCTAAAGCTTGCATTGTACACACTGTATTACATTAGTTGTGTGCGTAAGCGCAGGCGAGTGTATGGGGTTTGGGGGGGGGTGCGGTTTGGGTTGATTGACATTGATGGGAATGTTTGCTGGATGACACCATAATTACTTCATATTGTAGGCAATGACAGGGGTAATGGAAAAGCATAAAGACTGCTGGGCATATGGTTTTTTTGGGTGAAGAAGGGGATAACATTATCAGAGAGTGACGGAGATAGTGGTATGATCAGTAGAATAGGATAGGGGTGAGTGTTCGGTTTATTCGCTTTTAACCGAACCGAAATAGTCAAATCGGATAAACCGAAATTCTAAAAACTCATAACCGAAATCGAACCGAAACCGAACTGATATAATTTATTCGGTTGGACTATTTATATTGTTTAATGGGTCGGGCCGAAAGTTGGGATTGCGGTTAAATTATATAAAAAATACAACTTTTATACACATTTGTTGTATTTCAAAGTTGGACACAAAGTTGGACTAGTTATTAAATTATTAAAGTTGGACTTCAACACACATATATAGAATTGTTGTTTTCAAAATATACAAATAAAATACACATTGTAATCATAAAATATCCATAGAATTGAGGATATTTACATAATTGCAAAAGTCTTATTCGGTTTTGGACCGAAACCGAAATCCAAAACCGATTTTTTTAGTATTTTTAAAACCGAAATCGAACTGAATCTCTTATTCAGTTCGGTTCGGTTTCGGTCCAAAATCGAATAATGCTCACCTCTAGAAGAGGATAATCTATGTTGGCCTCCAACCAGGATAGCGGTAGACAACTTCTCTGGAAGCTAGCTTCATCAAACACGCCAAAGATGTGCCATCAGTGTCTTTCTCCGTCAACAACCTGCTGATCGTGTCGGCTTCGTAGACAAGACCATCAAGCTCTGGAACATTCCAGGCTGAGATGCGCTCTTCTTGGACAAGAAGGCTATGCCGACACTGCAGCAGTGAGTCCAGATAGTTCTCTTTGTGCAAGAAGCAAGAAGAGCAGAGTATTACTTGTGCTTATTGATGTGAATTTTGGCCCAACGTGTGCTTCATCGTACGATCATATAGACTGGATCAGAGGCTTTGCTTCATCGTACAATCATATAGACTGGATCAGAGGCTTTCAAAGGCATAATGAGAATATATATATATATATATATATATATATATATATATATATATATATTCCAATCACCCCGACAAGTCAGCAAACTTGACCTAAACGACGTTAAACATAAGTCGAGCCATCTGCCCTACAACTGACAAGCCAGGCGGGGTACTTCAAATGGTCACTACACCAGAAAACTTTGAAGGAGATTTTGTTGACACTTAGAAAGACAACTTCCAGACAACCTGTCAGCCGGTTCTTACACTGCCAGGCTTCTGCAAGTCCAGTAGAGAAATGATGGTTATTTGGACCTCAATGGACCCCTACATGCTCAAAATTGGTCAAGTATGCCTAGATAGGCTAAACTGTGCCATGCTCGAAAAGTTTTACAAGACCAGAAGAGAAATGATGGTTATTTGGACCTCAATGGACCCCTACATGCTCAAAATTGGTCAAGTATGCCTAGATAGGCTAAACTGTGCCATGCACGAAAAGTTTTACAAGACCAGAAGGCCAGCTTTGCCGCACAGATAAGCTATTAGCCAAACTGGCTAGCTCCACTGTATAGACGAGCTATCAGCCAAACAGGCTAGCTCTGCCATACATGCAAACTTTCAGCCTAGCAGCTAACCTCACCATAGGTAACATCGGCAGTTACAAGAGCGGATTATAGGGGATTTCCTTCCCTGTTTATGGCTAACAACTCCACTAATTTAGTGGGCTGTTATGGCCATCTAATGTGACTTGATTCCCATAAATTCCTATTTGGACGGCATATTAATGGGATCTTCTTTTGTGAAAAGATAAACAACCTGTGTTAGCCTCACTGCACGGTAGGGTATTAACGACACTTGATTCCCATTAATCCATTTAATGGCTCTGTGTTCGCCCTTAATTCTGTAATAACTGATGTAGGATTAAAACAATTCTTTCTCTCTCTAACAAACATATGGTGGCTTGTCTTGAATGTTGCCTGCTACATGTTGTTCCTTGCACGTTGAAACT
>JANAVB010011799.1:97712-154072 GCA_029216955.1 Iris pallida | reverse complement strand
TCGTTGTTGTAGGACCACACTTCGGCAAAAATAGATGCCCATCACGAAACCTATTTGTAGAACTTGGTCTATTGGAAGGTTGCACCCATCAGATATTATCAAACCAGTGTCATTTTCTCTATCTTTGTGCTTCCGTCAGGATGCAGCCTGTGGATACAAATTCTTATATATCCCCTCTATGAAGCTCCAATTAAGTGATGAGATTGATAGATACTAATTTCTCCAAACTTCTTTCATCTATAAGAATAGAAAATGTCCTTATATTTCACTCTAAAAAGATGGGCGCACATGAGACTAAAATAAAGAAATAGCTTCTTTCTTTTTACTTCGTTCTCCCCTGTCAAAAGTTCATAATTTTGGCATTTTAGATAAAAAAATTTGGGTTACAATTTGCTCTTATGGTGAATTTTCCTCAACAAGAAATAATTTTCTAGTTACCAAATCTCAAATTTCTAGCGAAATAATAAGTCATCACATTAAGTAGTTTCTAATGGTTGATTAACTTTGAGTAACTAACTTTTCTATAGCAAACTCATCACTCTAGTTTTCTTCTGCTGTGTTGTCTCAGCTATCACTGGATAAAGCGAATTGGAAAGGCTGCTTCACGAGAGATCGCTCCTATAGTTGTTTCCAATCACGTGTCTTATGTGGAACCCATATTCTTTTTCTATGAACTGTTCCCAACCATTGTTGCTTCCGAGTCACATGATAATATGGCCTTCGTTGGAACTATAATTAGAGCAATGCAGGTAGATAATGTATCTCCTGAATAAAAAATGTGACTTGCTATTAGATTCAGATATGCTAGGCACAATTGGTCTTTTTGTGTAGCTTGGCTGAACTACGCCCATTTGATGAATTTTCCTTGTATATCATACAGGTTATTTACGTCGATAGGTTCTCCCCGCCATCAAGGAAGCATGCCGTTAATGAAATAAAGGTAAGGACCTCCAAATTTTCATGAACTATCTGCTCATCTTGCCTTGGCAATATTAGTTTGTTTCTGATCATTCATGTTTTATATATATGGGAAGTTTCTTTCCCAACTATCTTGTTTGTAATCCCATTACCCATTCTTGCATTCAACTGCATATGACCCCGTTTGACAAAGGTTCTGTTGTTGCTAACTCGCTGTTAACTAGAAACGATATGCATTTCTGTAGCACGGTTTATCTTGAAGCTGAAGCCAAGGGCTTAAATCCAACCTACTTCTTTCTGTATCTTGTGTGTTTGTGTGGGCATGAGCATATGCAAGCTCATGTTAGCATGTTTGCTCTTGTTATGTGTGTGTGTCTGAGTGTTAGGGGTGGGGGTGGAAGAACCTACTATAGCGAGGAAGGGGAAGAGCTATTTGCACTTGTAGGTACTCGATTCAGTAGAAAATACCTTATAAGTTCTTATATAAGTTCCAACCTTTAGCTGGTAGTACATGCACCTGGCATTGCCTGTGACGACTGAATTCTATGAAGCTTCTTAGTAAATGCCTACTAGTTCTTTCAATGACTGATGGTGTTTTATTTCCAGATAACTGCGATGCTACGGCCCAATATGTTACTTTTCTTCACATAATGATCTCTATGTTTTATAACTCGAGCACTTCAGAATACCTTGCATGATAAGTTAAATGCGTATGCAAACCATTTGAGAATACGAACAAACATCTGCCATGAAGATTAAAGGTGATACAATCAGAGCAATACTGTTGATGAGTTATGCTAGACTTTTGCTAGGGAATCTCCCCCAGAAGTACACACACACCCACCCCTGTTGTCCGTGGTGTGGCCTACAATTTTACATCTGTGTTTGTGTGGGTGGGTGGGTGGGTGGGGATTGTTTTTAGTGGCATGATATTAGTATTTACAGGCTTTGTGTACCGGCTGAAACTACTCGATACATTCTTGAGACTATTTGACGTCGGAGACTTTGGTTTGTATATTGAAAATACTGATTTCACTCACTAACTAAATGCTTTACATTGGTTGGTATATCACAATATATGGACTTAGCTAAGAACTTTTGGCACATGACACGAACTAGTGTATTTAACAAAATATTATAATTGTAAAGAATACATAAATAATAATGATCTTAGAGACGGTGTCTAATCTAGGGTTTGCTAGGAAACTAGAAACTATTAATATGGATAATATTGTAACAATTACTAATTTATTCAAAATTTTCCAAGGAGATCTATATATCTCATCCGTCAAGATATTTTTGTAGTAATATATTTTAATGGAAACTTAACCTGAATAAACCTAACCAAACTCGGGATAAGTTTTGAGTTGATGGGGGAGAGATGCAAATATTTAAGTTATAATTGAATGAGAAGCTAAATAAATGGGCAAATATTTAGAATTTTGACGAAATGTCATGTGTAGTCATAAGCCGGACAGTACACAACACCTAATATGATTTGAGACAATAAAGGAAGCTGTACAATTAGTGAACAGAACAAGGTCACACCCAGGTGTTTTCTTTTTAGCATATTCCATGTATGTCCTGTTTCCTATATTACTAGATCTTTTAGAATTATTCCATACAAATTTTTATTGTAAACGATACATACTTATGCTGTGGGACCTATTACTTGACAACTACACACTTTACCAACAGAGCTTGAGGTCAGGGGCAATGTTTGCAACAATCGTATATGTTACTATCCATAATTTACTGCTTGGAATCTCTATGATATAATAAAGAGAAGTGGTGTTTCCCGCCAAAGCATAAAAGGATAAAGAAGGGTCACGATTATAAGATAGGAGGTATATCAAATGGCTACGAGTATGACACGTGTATATGTCAATAAAAAACCTTAAAATTAGTAAAATACTATTAAATGATTAAATGAGAAATAATTTCAAAAACCGAATTATTAAGAGTTCCGGAGGCACGGGGATAACTGTAATGTACAAAGGAATCTATAAGTAACATAATTATCAAAATATCATGAAGGGATACTAGACCACAACAGTATTATTTTGTACCAAATTTTGTATCCACCATAATGGATCTCGTGTGATCAGTGATTTAACAATGAGATACGATAGATGTAACTTAGTCACAAAGGTGGAGTATTGTAACCCACACCCACACCCACACCCACACCCACACTGTGGTTGTAGATTTTACGACTTTTTTGTGTTTTATATTTCAAACTTTTATCTTATTTTTTTTGTTTCTTTCAAAGGTGCCTATATTTTCTCTGGAATTATTTTATTGGACATTAACTTCTATGTCAGTTATGCTATTAAAGAAACAATTGGTCTTTAGGTGTAGCAGAAACATTTTTTTAGATGTTTGGTAAAAGAATAATGATAGAAAGAACAATTTTCTCTATATATTAGCTATTTGATACAGAATCATACTTTTAAGGATCTCAATTCAGAGGAAAGCAGCGTGCAACGACTATCCACGTGTTCTATTGTTTCCTGAGGGAACCACAACAAATGGGAAGGCCTTACTTTCTTTTCAACTCGGGGCATTCATTCCTGGCTTTCCTGTCCAACCTGTTGTTGTTCGCTACCCTCATGTACATTTTGATCAGTCATGGTAAGACTTTTACTTGCCATTTGGTTCTCAAAGATTCTTGCTTTTAAAAACTATACATGGTATTTTTAGGGGGAATATTTCATTGGCAAAGCTCATGTTCAGAATGTTCACTCAGTTTCACAATTTCATGGAGGTATGCTGACCAATCCATACTATAGTACATGTTATGTAACTGTATGGTGGCTGATTGATATATGTCAAGTGTATTTGCTGTATGTAACTGTGTGCATGATGTTTTCCCTTAATCGACCAGTTATTTCTGTTATGATACATATTGTAGTAATTATGTAGTTCAAAGACAACTGGATTTAGAAATACCGCAAAATTCCTCCTGCTGAAGGTTAAGTTCTCTGGAAAATTAATGGATAATGCGTTCCCCTGTTTCCTGATTTGATGAGTCAATTTCATTTAGCTGTTGTTGCTAAACTTAATCTTTTGATAGGTTATGAGAAATGGATAATTAGGAAAGCATCAAAATTTACCCTTTGTTCTAAAAAGTGAAAAAGAAAAGAAAAGACAGGAAAGCATTGAAATATAACGATCGATTCTAAGTTACTTTAAAAAATAAGAAATGCCGCTTGAATGAAATGCATCCTCTCTCTCTCTCTCTCTCTCTCTCTCTCTCTCTCTCTTCAATATATTGAAAAATGCAAGAAACACCAAATGTGTTAGGCATGAATACACCCATATAACTCCAAAATGAATTATGTGTCATGCATCAATAAATCAGTATTACTTAATTATCTTCCACATTAAGCATTAGTCATGACTCATGCAAAGGAATCATGATAACCTTGTAAAGATCTGACCTCTGATGCACTGTATAAGCCATGTTAAGCGGAAGCCGTGTAAAGATAACTGATCTAATCATAGGCAGTCACTGGATAATGGCTCCAGTTCTAAGCTCAAGCCCATCGTTTGATGACTAGGCTACAAACCCCAAATATTGTTGGTACATCAGATGGGCTTTAGTATTTGTTTCATTGTTTTGCCTTGGCAGTCTTCCAAAACTTTGAAGGGGTTCATCTGTTCCTTAGTCGTACGTTAACTCTTTAGTGTATATAACTGCATTGCCTCCTAATTACCTTAAGGCCTGGGATGCCTGAATTATTCAGTAGGAGATTTGCCCTTATAAAAGCAAGAAAGAAGTCGCTTAATATTGACCAGTTGTGGAAATGCATCCAGGAACCAACAATGGAAGCCCCAGAGTAGAGTTCATGACTCGATTCTCTTGGTGATGCAATTGGAGGAGCCTATTCCCATTCCCGAAAGAAGTCTCTGTTTGCCTACAAGGATCTTATTATGAAGGGAGATTTCCTCTTGCTGCTATCGGAATAACGACATCTGCACCATTAGTCTCAAAATAGAAAGACACTAGTCAGGAGAAAGAGAAAATGGGCTTCATGTAGGTTCTTTAGTTAATTATCATTTCCTTATTTCTTGGTTGCATGAGCTTAAACTGCACAGTTAAAAGGTAGGTATACTACCCGACAACTGGCAATCTAGGTTTTATGGCATGGTCCTCTTATTCTCATTGCAACCTTGGCTAGGAATTTGGCACCATCGAGGGTTCATGTCAAGTCGACAGCTGGTCATAAAAACTTTGTCAGTTTTTTCATGGAGTTTCTTATGCTCCATAGCCGACCCCATTCTGATGGGAGAACGCTTGGATGAGGATGCTAAGTTGCTAACGCTTGGATGAGGATGTTGATGATTTCCTTATTCCTTCTTTTTATTTATATGGTCAAAGTACCATTACACCAGGTGGCAAGTAAATTCAGTGTACCATTTCCGCAACCTACATTTCTCCTTATATTCTGTATGGTTGCTCTTCCATCTTCTCTTCTTTAGTGGTGGAGGGATTCCTTTGCGACACATGACACAGACTTTCCATCTTCTCTTCTTTAATGGTGGAGGGATGCCATTGCGACGCATGACACAGGCTAAAGGAAAGCCTAGATGGGATGTAGATAATCACAAAGAACACACAGAAGCAAGAAGCCTAGATGGTCTGTTACAATTATATGCATCCTAAACATGAAATTACATGTATGCGACTATCATGAGGTGCAACACATAACTGGTAGATGCAATCCTACAATAGATATGCAATGTCATGCAATGAAATCCATGTAAAATCAAGCGATGATCAAATTATTATCACAAGCCTAACAATATAGAATCTAAAATGTCGCAAAGTTTGCAATTGAATCAAGAACAAGATTAGGTTATACTCTGAGGATTGGTAGCATAGATCCATGGAATCGAAACTAGCCAAATTGGCTTTTGAAAATTGTTCTTCCACTTTGAAGCCCTGGTTTCAAAGATCTAAAGGTCAATCTGGATTCAAGTTTTGGGTCTTGATTTGTGTTGCTGGGTATAAAGGTTTAGATCTTGGTTGTATAATGGGTGAAGATAAGGGTCTGATTTACCCATGAAGAAGGAAGGGCTTCTTTCGTGTATGGATGCTAAGAGGGAGTTGGGTTTTTTTGGTTGCATTAAGGTGCAAGGAGGCAGATGTGGGGCCTTGTCATGCAACAAATTAGCACTATAAGGGGGGAGAAAGGCCTGCCGGGTGGCTGCAACACTAAGAGAGGCGGGTGTGGATGGTTGGCAAGCGGGTGTGTTGGTGGCCAAAGATACAAGGCAAGAAGTAGAACAATAGTAGTAGTAGAGGGAAAGGGGAGGTTGTTTGGTGGGTATGGAGGAGAAGATGATTAGGGCTAGGGTTTCCTAGGCTTCATTGCCTAGTGTTTGGATATACCAAGTTGATGTTGGCATGCGATCTCAGAATTAGGAATCCAGAACTCTTAATTCATTTATGTTGTTTGACTCATTTTATAGGCTTACATAAACAACTGAAAGATGAAGTCAAAACCTATGTAGCACGGATACGAGTATGCCAGTACGATACAAAATACGATGATACGACAAACCTCCAAAAACTAGGATACGATACGGCATGTATTCGACAATTAAAAATATTATTTATATAGTAATTAATAATATTATATAATTTAAAGAACTTAAACCTCTATCTTAAAACCCATACTTCAACATTTAAACAAAAAAACCATAATCCAACATGTTTCACCAAAAAGACCCATAACCCATAATTCATATTAATAAAGCTTGCCTCTTCACATTCTTTCTGCGATTCCAAGACTGAATTGAGTGAATTCTTATAAAAACGTATCCAAATGGTTCGATACGAGTACCCAACGAGTATCTCAAGCATGCCCAGTGATTGAATACGTACCCAAGTGATTTGGTATGTAACTATGTACCCAACACGTTTCGAGTGTATCACACCCATTTTACGTATCCCGTATAGGATAGGCAAGTCCTTGGGCGTATCTGTGCATCGGAGGACGAAACTATGTAATTTCTGTCTAAAGCAAATAAAGATAAATATATACTTCAAATGGACGAGATTTAAATTCAAATTCATATACGAATCTAACTCAAATTGAATTAATCCAAATTTAAATTTAAATTTGAACTTAATCCTAAACTAGGTTGCATAGACACAAACACATATTCAGATTCAGACACAATAAAGATCCGGAATACGACAAGTTTTAGAAAAAAAAGAAGAAGGGATATGAGTAGGCATGGAGTATGGACATAGATAGACATGAAAACATATTTATATTTATATACATATTTAACACATTAGACTTTAATACTATATATACTTAAGCAAGTTTGGGATAATAACTAGATTCCATGGAGTTCTAGAAAGTATTCATTGGAAAGAAATATTACCTTTTCATATTTCAAACGTATCAATACGTTTGGTACGATCAGAACATGCCAAAATCACTTTGAACTATGTTTTGGGTCGCCTTGGAGCCTAGACATGGACAAAATCATATCTAGTAAGAGAGAAGGAAGTATCATGTCCAATACATATCATATACGGTACCATGTCCAATACGTAGATCCTACAAAAACAAACTATGCCTTCAGTTTTGCATCATATCGACTACAGTATCACAATACTAAATTGTGATAAGTGTTAGTTACCATGAAAATAAATATTTCTCAACTTCTTACCGATATGGGGATCGGTTTCAGACCCTTCTTATGGGTATCAATATCGATACTTTATGCACTTTTCACGGTTACAGTCACAGTTTTGGAGTTCTTGGTTTTAGAAAGACAAAAAGTAATTATTTAAAATCTAGAAAAAATATTTGATATATTTACACTTAATCTCATGTATTATTTGTTGTTTTCGTTAGTTTTTAATGGAATGATACTCAAATTGTTGAATTATTCACCAAAATAGATATTGTTGCTTATTTTACTTGCTGAGAGAATATACCCTCACTCGTAGATAGTTTTGAACGGAAACAAATATTGAGATGTATGAATGTTATGGTATACAACTTGGACAAGTGGTAATGGTTCCATTGTGTTGACAAGTAATTTTATCGACACACTACATTGTGTTGGTAAGTATTGGTAAGTAATTTATCGACACAATGTAGCATGTCGATCTTCGACACGATTGTATCATTTTGTCAAGTTGTCAACATTTTTTTTTTTTTTGCCATACTTCTCTTCTTCTTTTTTCCCTTTGTTAGTTTGATTGGGAAAGAGCTAAAGAGCTATAATTTTGGTATTGTCCAGTATCAGTTAGGGAGAGTATCAGATTGCACATGCCAAAAATGGTACGATGCGACCATACGCATCGGTATCGGCCGATAATGCGAACCTTGAGATCGCTAATCTCGAGCTACCATAGCTCCTGCATGACTGTTGTAGAACTTGGTAGTCATTTACTATATATGATTATAAAAATCCTGGCCACTCGAACAAAAAGGCTCTTGGAAATGTAGATAGAGAGAAGGAACAAGCAACCTTCGGCCACAGGATATGTGCGTATGTGTGTTGTACACAACCATTGTTCACATTAAGTTCGAGTTGCACGATCTGCTAATGTATGAAGTATGAACATATTATGCATTATTCTGCTCTGTTATGCATCAATTTATATCTTGAAGGCAGTTTAACCCAACTGCTTCTATAAGTATGATTAAGGCCTTCATGTAGCAATGAACTATACATACTTTTATACATACCAGAGACTCGCCTGCTCATCCGTTGAAGATAAGTGGTTTATATGCATAATTATGCTTATTACTGTCTTGATGCAAAACTTGTTGCCTCTATCGTATGAGTACTCTGCCTTCTGCTTTATTCCTTCTGATTCATATTCAATCAGTCACTTGACTTATATGTGTGTGCGAGGACTACTGTTATTGAGGACCTTTTTTATGACAGGTTGAGTACCTTCCTATCATTTTCCCACTTGAGAGCAAACAAGAAAGTGCTGTTCATTTTGCTGAGAGGGTAAGTATTGGTTCTCAAAAGTGTGGAACTTTATCATTTGTCATCCTTCTTAAATGTTCATGATAATAGTAGACAGCATCTAATGTCAGCATCAATTTAACTTGTATAGAGTGTCAAGCTAACATGCCGTTGCATTTTTTTCTTCCTTCCACCTGTTTCATCAAAACTAGGAAAGAACAAGCATTCTTGGTGTTTGAAACACATTTTAAATTGAGGTGTTAATTCAAAAGGAGTGTGACTGATATCGGGGCTAAACTATTCTTGTTCTTCCACTATGACATTTCTCATCTTTGGTTATTGGTGATAAATGCAGACCATCTGACTGGTGCAGGTTCTAGGTTGTCAAAACATAGCGTATGCCATCTGTAATAGCTAGACTAGGTTTTTGAACCGATAGTTATAAGAAAAAAACCAAGTTTTTGAACCTTAATGCTACATCATTAATTGTTTATAATGCAAGATTTTTAGGCTGGGCAAACTGTCTGGATGTGCCAATCCATTATTTTATGAATTTTGCGATAAGATGTCTGTTCCCTTCTCAATGTTAAATGACCAAAATGCATGGTTCTTTTGCAACTTAAATTACTCCATATCTTGTTTCAACTTTCAAGAGGAAAAGTCAATATTTTTTCCATCTTCATTCGATATATGTTACATAGAGTATTTAACTCTTTAACACTCTACTTTAGAAGTGAACTGCTAACAAGTTGATCCTCCACAATGGACCAATGCTGTTCAAGTGAACCTCTGTCGAGTGACTGCTTATATCATCAGTAGTGAATCATAATTGCGTCTTCGTGTCCATGTGCTTGTCATTTTCATCTGGAGTTTATATTGTTTATTGTGGATTCTGCATGATGTCAAAGAGTGCTCTCTTTCGTTTTCCCTTCAATTTACCAATGAGAAATTTCGTTAAATATAACACTCGTTGCAGTATACCTATATGGCAAGGTATGCGGATATAACCTCTACCAAGATTCATGTATGTTTTCTTCTACATCAATTAGCATAGAGGGAAATTTGCCAAACATCAACTCCTAGTAGAAGTCTAAGGGAAAATAACGCCTTCATAGAAATCTTACAAGAGTTTAATGAGACATAGTATTTCAGTATAAGTATCCGAAGTTTGTTTTTGTATCAGTTATTCCTTTTAACATTTTTTTATGAGGAAACCCTTCTCCTGTTATCACTTTTTCCCCCCTATCATTAGATTTTAATCAAGGTATTTGGACATGACATTAGATTATGGCACTCTCAGCAAATAAGAATCTAAAAATATAAGAAATTGTTTGGAAAAGAACCTTCTCCTCTCTCTCTCCTTGACCGCCTGAATCCTCCCACCCGATAACCGCCCTCATCCTCTCTTCTTCTCCACCACTACCCACCCCATCGTCCCCATCCTTCTCACTTTACCTTCCTCCTTCCCATCTTCTGCCAACAATGGAGCTCCCTTCCCCATGGTCCTCTTTTTCTCAATCCCAGTAACCCAGAATCTGTCCTTTTATCAGCAGGGCAAGCGAACATGCATGCTATTGCCAAGTCATTGCTGCCACCATGTTCCAGATCTGGTTTGTCAGGTCCAAGACACGGGCAAAGAAGAAACCTGCGCTATGCCTGGTTTCTCCTATGGCAACTCTGTTGACAACTCCACATAGGTCCAATTTACCCAAATGAGGGAGAGGTTTCCTGATAAGAAAATACATTTGAAGTTGGTATAATTGATAAAACACAAATGTTATTGGGTATCCTGATATAGTGATATGTACCCATTTTTTATGCCATTCCGTTACTTGTGACCCTAACTATCCCAACTCGTGAATGTTCTAAGTGTAGCGCCCCGCTTTCGATAGGCGACGGATTTCATAATATGCTTGCGCCGAGTCAGATCGGTCGGGAACTTAGATGGCCATCTGACTCGATCGCTGAGCTTGGTAAACGATAACACCTTGCGGCATCGATCAAATCGATTTGGACGGATGTTACGAGAATCGATCCAACTAATGGAACGACTTCTGTTGGAATAAGTCCTAGATACAGCGGGCTGTGTCTCGGCGAGTGAGCTCTATATAAGAGTCCCTTCGACGGGACCGGACCGCTGTATTGTTTTCTTGGAGCTTTTGTCGCTTGGTTTTGATGAAGTGCTTTCGCGTCGTTTTCTGAATGCAATTTACGAATTTCGAAGCGAGGGAATAAAGAAGGAATCCTAACTAAGTATTGGTGCCATTGCAGGAGCTCGCGTAACTAAATCTTGAACGTTGCGAAGCACTTTGACGGTCGGCACAATAAAAGGACTTGGTGGTTGATTCGGTCCCTTCTTTTCTACTCTGTCCCGCAAACAAAATTTTTTTGCCTCGAATTCATTCAAATCGACGATGCCAAATTAAATGCATGCCAATCCACTAAGGTCAAGAACTCGAAAAAAACGTATCGATTTAGAGTAATCTACTCTGAAAAATACAAGTTTCTCATATAAACGAGAAAGTTTAAGGTTCTAGTAAAAAGATAGACTATTTCACGTGCTGCAAAATAATATGAAACGTCGATCGCGAGTTATGATGCCTCGGACAATTTGGTGCCCACGGGACGCTAAATCGGGAGTATGGCTTTGGAGAAAATGAATCGTTGCATGAGTTGGAAGAAATGATAATGCCGTTCAATACTGTCCGCGCTATACAAAACTGGTTGCATATATTAAACTGTTCACGCATTGGCATTGGCATGGACAGCTTGTGCACTAGTTTGATTTTTCTCGAATCGGTATCCGGGACATCGGAATCGAATCGACCTAGGAGGAATGAATAATCGTGCTTCGGCACTGATGCATTGCGGGACTGTCAGTCAGGCTTGCAACCTGGACTGAACGGGCCGAAATGCCGTTGAGATAGTCCAACGTGGTGTGTAACACAAGTGACCGCATATAAGATAGTAGCATGCTCACCTATTGTCTTATGCAGGTAGTAAGTATTATCTATGTTTTCATGCAGGGACGAGCACGGCCGTAGTAAGAAATGAGATAAATCACTATGTTTTACTGTATGCTTTATTACTTCAAAGATGGCTATTGATATGAACTAAATTCATTTAGTTCTAAATAGAAAGACAACTCTAAAGCATGTCTACCTTAACAATCAGAGTCTGTTTAGAAGAGTGGGTTCGTCCCGTCTACTTAGCAAGTGTGCTAATCCCCTCTCCCAAATTCTCCAAGTGCGGCGGGAGCTCTAAACTGAAGCTGAAGTACGGAGAGGCGTTTTGAAGCTCTTCCTATGCTGAAGTATTTTGAAGCCAATTCAATCGAAGACTTATGTATAAAGGGGCGAATGTATGGAACGGCAAGTGTTAGTTCAGGCAGCTTGTCGAGTATGTTTTCTTTTGTTTTCAATCAATGTAGCCGCAACGGCATCCAATGTAATTACGACTTGCACTTCGTTGCAAGCTATGAATGAAAAGCATATTTCTATCTTCCTATATTGCGTCTCAATTTGATGTGATTTGTGAAGTTTCAACTTGGCGTTTCAATATAAAAATCAACGTAGCGTTCTTGTCTTGTACGGGTGCAATTCTAGACTCGTACGACATCACGTCTTAGTGAGGACGATCGATTCGGCAAAATAACAGCGGGAACGAACGGTTTGTCGACTCGGGACGTGACACTAAGAATATGCTAAAGGTCTCTAACTGTTGTAGTTAGCTAAAACTATCTAGGTGATTGTGCCAACGAACTATGATTATCTCCTCATAATATATCATTATCTCTTGTAACAAACTGAGTTGTTGTATATATTCAAAGTCGGAAATCCATGGAAGGGTTCCTTCCCATGTATAAAATACAAAGTTTTTCTTTCTCTCCATCCTTTTCTTCTTCTACAAGTTCCCGAAGAACACGATCGAGCGCGTTTACACTACAACACGTTATCAACATGCTTTATCATGCTCAGAAAGAAGTATGATCTAAAGTTTCTTTTACGATCTAATTTTTTCTTTGTTTTTTTTTGTTTCTCGATTAATAGATGAAAAGAAAAAGGAGAACCCATGGCATAAATGACCATATCCTTCGGGATCACAATCAGCCTAATGGCAAAATGATAAATCTCTTGCAGAAAACGTCGTTCGCTTGTAGAAAACGTTGTTCTCGCATAATTTTTTTTTTGTCTCGCAGAAAGTTCCTTTTCCGCAGAACGAACTCCTGATGAAGAACCATCAGGCCCGTCTCACTGGCGCAAATGCCATCCCGTTGTCTGAAGCCAACACAGGGTATGCCAGACGCCAAAATCAACAAGGTCGAAATAGGGGCCGCGACAGGATGGAGAAACCCAACCACGCGGAAAGGAGGAGAAATATGACCGCCAAAGGGGATACCAAGGCAACAAGAACCCCCATTTAGCTTCCAATCTCGACAACTTCAAGAGAAAGAAGAAGAATGTTCATACTTCTACTTTTGATACCCCCAACATGTGCTATTGTTGTGGCGGAATAGAACATTGGTTACACACTTGTCGTTTACCTGTCCACGTAGTAAAAGAGAGATCAATATGGTCCACGTAGATGATCCCTTGGACACTATGTTTGAAGTTGAAGATTTCCACAAGTACATGGAATAATAAATAGATATTTATGACATTATATGTCTATCTTATGATTAATAAAGTAATGATTTGTAGTTTCAATTATGAATATTATTTTTAATAGTAATAAAGTTTTTGTCTGGATTAATTAATTGAATTTTGTACATGTGACCAAAATTCAATTAATCTCTGCTCAGTTATGACAAGTGGAGAAGTTAGATGTTTGGTAGACAAGTGCGGCTATGCACATTATTCTCCGTGAGCGAAAATATATTTCTAACTTCAATCTCTAAATAAAACACTCTGACAACCCTATCAGGTTCATTAAACCTGATACCTGATAGAGGGGCATTGAATAACCCATTTTATGTTGTCTAATGGTACCAAATTTACCACTGAGAAGGTCTTATATTCTTCCCGTTCTAGAAGAACAATACTGTATTTTAAGGATATTCGACAAAATAATTACCAAGCTGAAAGAGTGGAGTTCTAATACATAACGCCACAAGCGTATATTGGAGTAAATAAACACATTTATGCTCTGACATGGCCGTCTGGGTTATCCGAGTCGAGACTTGATGCACCTTATTTTTAGTTCTACGCACATGCATTATCTTACCCGTAGTAAGGATCTTGTATATTCTAAGTACGTTTTGCCAAGCATATTCCTTCCTTTTTTCTACAGTAAATTTCATGGAGAGACTTGTGGATCTCTCCAACCAACATGCGGACCATTTAAAAATTTAATGGTGTTGGTTGATTAATCGAATCGTTGTCACATGTGTAGTCCACTCAAAAAAGCTGCAACTCCTGGCCGAGTTGATTAAGCTACGGGTTCATTACCTAAATTATCACATATAATCCAAAATATTTGATAATGCCATTGAGTTTCCATCAAAGGTAGTTTGATGATTATTACATGTTGTTGGTATTAGAGTTGAACATACGGTCCCCCATGTTGACACCCAGAACGACCTCATAAAAACATAAGTGTTCCAGTCGATTACAAGAAAATTGATGATGCTCACCTAACTTCCCGTTTTCGTGTAGGGATATGCAATATTGCATACATCAATGTTGGTCCGCCTGAGGCCCGGGGCTATTCAACCTTTACTGTGTACGAGCATGATGGTTCATATTTACATATTCTTGGGTATGTAACCTACGTGCCAATTGTGCTGCGACAACATACCAAAATGAGCCATCGGGGAAAGATGTGAATCTATGCCGTTTATGATTCACTATCAATCATTCACTATTTAGAGCCTTTGACAGATGATCTCTTTACCGCAAGATTTGCAGAGTCTCACTTTGATGAGACAGTCTTCCCGCTGTTGTTGTTAGGGGAGATAAAAACGTCAACGTTCCTGAAGAACAACGCGATTTAGCGTGGTCAATATCCACTTCGTCGCATTTCGATCCCCGTACCGATTAGTATAATAATGAAGTACGAAGGATCCTAGAGCTTCAGTTGGTAATACAAAATATGTCCGGTGCATTCGCTGATCTAGCGAAAGTGACGAGACCACATATACCTGCTTTAAATGCGCCTGCAAGGATAGACGTCCCATAAAGACACAAACTTCTCCTGAAGTAAATGTCGCTCTTGAAGGATGAGATAGTGTTGTTCTTGAAGGACGGTCGTGCCTCCGAAGTACGACATGGTACCAAGGTTGTGAAAAGCGTTATGCGCTAATCGGGCGGGCACCCACCGTCTAGCGCCTAGTCCGCCTAGATCTAGGCAGTTCAAAAATAAATAAAAAAACAAAAGATCTACTGAAAATTGCAGAAAAGACCATAAAATTTCAAAACATGCATAGTCGGACGTCGGGGGGCCTAGGAGGGTGCCTAGGCGGACGTCGGGCGGGCACCAGGCGCCGCCTAGACCGCCTTTTAGAACATTGCACGGTACACCGACGACTAGGCAATTATATGCCCTCGGCTTGATGTGCGACAGACTATTTGGTTCAAAAGATTTCCTCCCCTGGAAGAGGAGGAGCTTGACACCCCTGAATCATGTGCTCTCAAACTGTCCAACTCACGATGCGGATTATGGAAGCGTCCGAGTGCACCAAATCCCATATCCGAGAATTATGAGATCTCCTTCCAGAGTT
Source organism: Iris pallida (assembly GCA_029216955.1). Lineage (NCBI taxonomy): Eukaryota > Viridiplantae > Streptophyta > Magnoliopsida > Asparagales > Iridaceae > Iris > Iris pallida. The sequence continues at coordinate 138,483 of JANAVB010011799.1, read as the reverse complement.
CCAATATGCATGCTTAGACAAGTTATGGAACATGAATATGATAATCGTCGATGATATTTTTGCATATTCAATATCCACTAAAATAATAAAGTACGATGATATTGAACGCGTTCCGTTAAAGAATGTCAATGTAGAATTGATTTATCAAAATGGAAATAAGCAATCCTAGTCAAGTTGGATTCCTTAGCAAAGAGAAAAGTGTTCGGGCCAGTTGTTCCAGCACCGTCCAATGTAAAACCTATCGAATACAAGCGAGCATTCGTAAGGAAAAGCTAATAAGATGAATGAAATAATGCGAATTAAAGCACGCCTTGTGGTGCAAGGCTTCTCTCAACACCATGTGATTAATTACGAGGAGACATATTCTTCCGTAATGGACGCCATTTTGTTTCGCTACCAAAAAGCTGAACATGCAGCGGATGGATGTAGTTACAAGTTACAATGTATCTGTACGAAAAACTGGATACTAAAGTTTATTTGAAGGTCCTTGAAGGACTTCGTATGACTGATGCAAATAGTTCTAGACCTCGGAATATGTTATCAATTAGATTAAAGTTTTCACTTTATGGATTAAAATCATTCGGTAGGATGTGGTATAATCGACTAAGTGAGCATTTGATCAGTCATGGATATGTGAATAACGAAATATGACCTTGCATGTTTACCAAGAAATCACATTCCAGATTTGCAATTGTAGCAGTCTATGTCGATGGCATGAATCTCATTGGGACTCCTGAAGAGTTTGAGATAACAATATCACACATGAACTCGAAATTTTAGATGAAAGATTTGAGAAAAACTTGATTATGCTTAGGCCTGTAGCTTGAGCATTAAATTGATGGTGTTTTGGTTCACCAATCGTGTTACACCCATAAGGTGTTATGTCGGTTTAAGAGCATCCACAGCGGAGACACTCAAAATCATTAGAAATTGTGTAAACTACTAATTTTGGAATGTCTCATTGATATTGGCACACGATTGTACACTCCAAACAAGTACTCCAAATTAGCCTTATCTTTTTCCTTCCATCTTTTTTCTCTTTATTTTCCTTCCCTCTGTTTGGTAAGATTTTTCTCCCTTTTTTCTTCTTTAGTTTTCTTCCCTGTTTGGTAAGAATGGTTAATTTTGGTTGGTCCAGGAATTAATATAGAGGAGCCAAGATGTGCTCCAAATCTGGAGTCTCTTAGCTTTTTAACAATTTTCAAGTACGGACAAGTACCCACTGCAGCTTTTAAGTGCTACAAAATTTAACTAAAGTCAAAATGTAGCACTTGAAACCTATCCCACTGTGGATGCTCTAACGTAGACAAAGGAAAACCCTCGAGTATCCCCATGATCGTCCGTTCTCTAGATGGTAAAAGGGATCCATTCCGTCCTAAAAGACGATGGAGAGGTATTGGAATCCGAAATTCAAGTGCGATAGACTCATTATTGTACTTAGCTCAATGCACTAGACCAAACATCTCATTTCCTGTGAATCTCGTGACTAGATTAGCGTTGCGCAAACACAATGCCACTAGAATGGCACTAGAGACATCTTCAGTTACCTTAAAGGTACTACGGACATGGATTTATACTATCCGTATGCATCTAGGAATGGATCAAACTCTAATAATCGGAATGATGTCTATGTTGTCGGCTTTGGCAATGCCGGTTATTTATCTGATCCGCACATTGCGACATCCCAAAGTAGTTGTGTATTTACCATTTGGGGTAAATCGATATCTTGAAAGTCTACAAAGTAAACACTGGTCACCACTTCTTCAAATCACGTCGAGCTCATCATCCTCCATGATGCCACCCGGGAGTGCATATGTCTGGGAGCCGTAATGAGCACATTAAGATTGCAAGAAGATTCTCTTCTATCAATGATGTCTCGACGACAATATATGAAGACAACGTCGTAGGCATTGACCAAATGAAGAAGGGCTACATCAAGGGAGACCATACCAAGCACATCACACCAAAGTTTTTCTCCTCACATCGTCCACAATAACAACAACAAAAATTAAAGTCAAGCATATCCATGCCATGACAACTTGTCCGACTTGTTCACTAAGTCCCCGTCGAAGTCCACTTTCTAGAAGATCGTTCATGACATTGGATTGCGAAGGCTTTCTGAATTACAACATTCGTAGTTTGGGATAATGTTGAAATGAGGGAGAGTATCCAGAAGTATACGCACTTGACCTTAATGTGCTCTTTTTCTAACTTAGTGGCATTTTTTCCACTGGGTTTTTGGCACCATAAGAAGGTTTTAATGAGACACCCACATCGGATTGGTCATACCCCTAGATATTTTCAAGTCTTGAAGACATAGACTTTGACTTACTTTCTTCCTTTTATGATTTCTCCCCTAGATATTTTCAAGTCTTGTGACCCCTTCTACATTAGTACAAGGCAATGTGCCAAAAATGTAAAGCATAAGCACCTTTCAAAAGGTTAGGGTATGTACCGCCACTATTGAATTTCCACAAGAATCTATAGAGAGAAGTTTCCATGGTAGTCATCCTTAACTGTACAAGTAACAGAAGTTCTAAACATCTGCTAAAAGAAAATCTTGCAACTGTTAAAATGTTATCTTTTCAATTATTTAACAGTTCCCAATAATATTCTGGAAGTGGCAACAATGGCATTTCCTAAAGATTGATGGCCATTAGGTTAGATCGAGTATGCTATTCCTTCTACCAATTACTTACCTTTTTCAAAGAGATCATACTTAAATGAAGTGTTTCCGAGAAGCCTCTTGTGACTTTATTATGCTATGTACTTAATAGCCTTAGTGCTATTGGCCAAATGTTATTGCGAGTTTCTTGACCTCTTTATTTATATTAGAATGCTTTTCCTTTTTTGTTCACTTCATTTGAGAACCAATACCCAAGGATAAACCAGGATATTTTCATATGAAAAGGGTCAGAGAGCAGTTTCTATTCTTACAATCTACTTACTGATGGGTATCAGGATAATTTTGAACATTCACAATTCTCTGGCACTGCACTTGTCCCATTTCATGTTGTAGATTTAATACTAATGTAATCACTGGAGCAGAGTATCTCCGAATTTTGTATTTTTTTTGCGAAATGGACAGCTCGTTATCCAACTCAGCATGCATATTAACTGCATTGAGCTTAAGGTAAAAGTAACAAGAGTATTTCTGACATCTTTCAACTTTGCAGACTAGCTATGCTATGGCGAGAGCCCTTAATGTTGTACAGACATCACATTCTTATGCTGATGTAATGCTCTTCACTAGAGCATCCGAACTGAAGGTATGAAGCCCTTGGTGATTTTCAAATTTTCATTCTCAAAATTTGTTGATTTTATTTAGTAGTATTACGGATAAATGTATGTACTAATTTGTGTTACTGGTGAATTTAAAACATGACCAGTTCTATCGATAATGTGATTATATAAAGGAGATGTCTGTCAATCCGCCCTTCTTACATTCTATCAAAGATTCTGTTTGGAATTTACAACTAAGCAAATTCACCAACAAGGATTTGTTCAAGGGAAACTAACACATAGTAAGAAAAGTTGCATATGATGAGATTCTCTAACTTGGGAGCCTATATGTATCTTTTTGATATTCTGCCACACACTGATGAACCAATGCAATGTGATATTGTAGGCTAAAGCTTAATAGGTAAGTTGGATATTATCAAATATTGTTGTGGGAAAATGAGATGTGCAAGAAAGAACCTACTAGCACCGTTAATGAAACATGAATATAGTTGGAAAGAACAAAATTATAACTGGTTTTGTTGCAAGTATCATTTCAAGGTGCCCACTATTTTTTTGTCTATGGGGTTTGTTCGTCTTGGCTAAGAGTTATAGTGACCTTATTTCGAACAGCATATATACACCCTATTTCCATGTCAAATACAAGGGTTACTATTAGTCTGTTAGTAAGAAGGATCATCACCATCATAAACATGGTCAAGTTAACAAGGACATTGATAAATCTGATACAATGTTTTTGGCTGGTCAAAAGTTGTTTCAGTTGCAAATGGTCCTATTGGGTCCGAGTCTCAGCCTAGCTTAATGTGGGCACTTGCTTGCAGACAAAAGGGTCAACATGACTAGACTCATTAATTGTTAAATTTACTGAACATGATCAATTAATTTACTGTCATTTAATAGGAGAACAATTTAATTTCTGAATTTTAATAATTATCTAATTAATTGATAAAAACTTTGTAACTATGGAGCTTCCTTATGCTCCATAGCAGACACCATTCTAATAGGAGAAGGCTTGGATTATAATGATGATTTAAATTAATTGATAATATCTGTTAATTGGATAATCAATATGTTTAGAACAAAATATTTCAGTTTAATAGATACTTGAAATTTTGCTAGGTTAGCGATTATCCTGACATTATATTTGTCGAATCAGATCTATCAGTCTAATGTTTATATGGCAAAAACATATACTTATAGTTGATATGAAAGCCAACCATTAAAGAACATAGGTTGCTTTGTGAAACCTTCTTCTCGTAGATTGTCTTCCTTAAAAGTTGAGAGCCTAAAGTTGTGCAAGAAGATCCCTCTAAGCTACAATAGTCTGGATGCTTTGCATTTGAGGTGCTGCAAAGAAGTTCATGGTAGACTAAACTTATAGCATAAGGGAGATATCATGCTGGTCACATAATGTGAATATTTCTATATCTCCATTTGGTCTTTGATAATCATGGGACAATTGATGAATAAATATTCTGATTCTTGATTTGCATTGCTCTTACTACCCATTCTGCTAGTCATTCACATCCCATGGATCTCAACAAGGAAACACAACCTTCATCTTATTTCAGTTTTTCTTTTATATTTAATGGATTTCGTTTAGTCAATGTTGAGAGAAGTATGGTGCAGGGGCGGCCCTGGCCCAGGGCAGGCCGGGCGACGGCCCAGGGCCCCCGACGAAAGGGGCACCGACATGGAACTATCTATAAAAGAACTAGTATGTATCATGTGCCTTTTTAAAAAAAAAAATATTGTGGTGTAGTGGTTATAATGCTAGACTTATATTGAAGAGGTCCTTGGTTCAAATCTTGACTAAAATAAAATTTTGTTTTATTTTTATTTTTATTTTACTTTATGTATGGGGGGCCTATTTTCGAAGTTTTGCCTCGGGCCCCCAACAGCTCAGGGCCGGCCCTGGTATGGTGGAGACTCTACCTCCTTTTACCTTCACTCATTTTGGTCCCCAATACAAAAAGTATCTTCAAACAGTTTATCTTGGGAACTGGAAAGTTTTAGTATTAAGTGCTTATTTGAAAGGTTGTTAATAATTGATATATTAAAGAAGGTCTTAGTAGTTAGTACTGTAAAGTTTTGTTGGTTTTTTGCAGTACTTAGTGGTCAAACAATGAAAATTAGGACTAACCAGTTATAGTCAAACCCCTGTATCCCCGAAACCCAACAACTGTATTCTTTCATTAAATAATTGACAATAATACCTTGATATCCTATTAGAAGAAACTAAGATTGTCCTTTTCTGTTTGCTGAGCCAGAATTTAAGAAGTCACAAGTCATTAGACTCGTAAGAGCTCCTCAAGGAAGCAAAATTTGTGAAACCTGCACACTCGCAAGACAAATTTAAGTTGTCATCTCACAACAGCTCACTAAAAGAGCTTCTCTACGGCAATCATTGTGTCTTAATAGCCTGAAGGCATCTGCCTAAGCTCTAGAGGTGTGTGCCTCTCCTTAAGGGACATGAGGCAATGTGCCTTATTAGCGCGTCACTTTTACTATGAGGCGCGCAAGCGTTGCAAGGCTGGAGTAATTATTCTAAATACCGTAGGCCAGAATTTATATAATTGTTAGTAGTCAGGCCTGAGTATCATCTGTAATATTATGAAACCACAAGCCTAAGCCTGATTCCCCAATACCTGTGGCCAGATTGAGCTGATTGCCAGCTTTACTTTGTTATGTCTGTCTGAATGTTATCAGATTACTATAAACATATCTTTGCTTTATAGTTCCCAAACCTGTATAACATTGCTTCTGGTCTTCTATTTGCTAGCTCCACAGAAAGAAAAGTAACTTCCCCCCTCTCATGGAAGGATTAAAGCAATACACTTGGATATTTTTTCGTGGAAGGACTACTACAAACTACAATACATGTGGACTTTTAAGATGTGCATTAGCAAATGAATTCATTGTATCCTTTAGGAAATTTACTTAGAATGTTAGATAGAAAAACAATATTCTGCATATTTCAGAATTGCATGATGAAAGTTTTAAGAATTGTTTCAGCGAGATGTATTCAGTATAATCTTCAGGAATTCCATTAATGATGTAATGTAGATTTTAGTCTGCATATTCCGCCAATTCATAATACGATCTATCTTCTGCTGCAAATTGGTGAACCGACTTCTATTATTAGAACTGCTGTAGACACCTCACTTTTCGCTCCTGTGGCATGTATGTCAAGTTCAGTGTTGGCAATGGCACATCGAGGCACGCACCACAGGTGCAAGACGCAACATGAAGCACTGAGGTGGCTGCGCTTCATCGAGACACACGCCTCAACCACGCCATGGCGCGAGGTGCATGGCACATCGAGGCGTTGTCTCATGAAATCTAACATGAAATTATAGGTTTTTATTTTTTAGCTCAATCCTAAACCATAGCATGTACCTACTCCAACCTACTATCCATTGGTATGTTATCTTTAGCTTCATACTTTCAGAATTCTCTGTCGGTATTTCCATTCTCTTGTATCTCTTGACCCTTTTTCTATTCTTCATCAATCGTTGTTGACCCTCGTCCCTTGATCTCCCATAACCTCTTGTCAGCCGAAGGATTCAAGTTACTTTTAATTTGCAACTTCCCTTTTCTTTATCTATATTTTTTCTTTTCTTTTTAACAAACTTCAATGTAGATTTTGCCACTAATTTTTCTTTATTGACGAAATTCTGCTACCAAAGTCTAGTAACCTTCCTCAAGTGGGTTCTTTTATTTGCAACTTTTATATATATATATATATAAGCCCCATCCGCGGAGTCCTGCCAGAGTCCTCCCCCCCTTCCTCTGCACCATCGGCCTGATGGTGCAGAGGAGGGGGGGAGGCGCTCGATCCAACGGACGAGCGGCGGGCAGGACTTCCGCGGGGATCCCGATCTGGACCTATATATATATATATATATATATATATATATATATATATATATATATAATCCAGATCAAAAGTCCAGATCAAAAGTCCAGAACAAAAAATAAAATAAATATATATATATATAATCCAGATCAAAAGTCCCGTATACGGAGCTCCACCAAAGTCAACCCCCCCCCCCTCTCCGCACCATCGGATCGGGGTGGGGGGTGGGGGCGCTCGATCCAACGGACGAGGGACGACCTATATATATATATAGGTCTGTAGCTGAACAGGGAGAAGAGCCGAGTGTACTTCAGCTCCTTATGTCCCCAGAAGGAGGAGCGGGCTGACGTGCTGGGTATTGAGAGGAGTGATCTTCCGGTGCGCTATCTTGGAGTTCCCCTCACGGTCAACTATGCGCGGGATCAGGATTGCCACAGTTTGGTGGAGTACGCCCAGAGGAGAGTGGAAGGTTGGCAAGCCTCGGGCTTGTCTTTTGGCGGTCGCATTGAGCTGGTTCGGTCAGTGATTACAGCTGTTGCTCATTTCTGGCTACAATCCATCCTCCTTCCTATCGCTACGGTTAGGAAAGTGGATCGGATTTGTGCAGATTTCATCTGGCGGGGGGGTATACATACAATCTCTTGGGAAAAGCTCTGTCGTCCCAGAAAGGAGGGAGGAGTAGGGATTAGGCCGCTGCTGGAGATTCGGGAGGCCTCCGCGCTTAAGATGGCATGGAAATTCATTACTGGGGGGTCTCTCTGGGCTACTTGGATGCATAGCAGATATGTAAAGCAGGGCAACTTTTGGACGTGCGCTTCGGACAACAATTATTCCGTCACGTTCAAGTCTGTTCTAAGACACAGGGGGATTCTCAAGTCTGCGATTAGGAGGGTCATGAAGGATGGGTCTGGAACGGACTTCTGGCGAGATCCCTGGATTGACAGGTGCTCGTTATTGGATATTAGGGGGGCTCAGACTCACCAGGAGGACAGGCGGGGCCTGACGTGCAGTCGGATCATTCGCGATGGGGAGTGGCGGCCGGAGTCCTATCGTTTTACCATGGAGCTGGGAGCGGTTATTAGCAACATTGCTATAGATCCGGATTTGCCTGCTGATCGGTGGATTTGGGAGCCGACTGGTGCGTCACCAGGTACTGGGGAGTTCCAATTCAGGAGTTGCTTCAATCTCATCAGACGCACTTTCCCCCAGAGCCCTGACTTCGACTTCGTATGGTGCAAGGGCCTGGCAAGGAAGATGCAGCTCTGTATTTACAAACTCTTATTGGGTCGCCTCCTTACTAGAGATCGGTTGAGTTCCTTTGGAGTGACAGTTCCAGATCCCAAGTGTGTGTTGTGCGGGCTGGAACAAGAAGCTATCAGTCACATCTTCTTTGAGTGTGACCTGTCTTGCAGATCTGGAAGGAGCAGAGTAGAATTTTGGGAGGTTGCGTCTCTGGGAAGAGTATTGGGGACATCATTTCGGTGATCCGTGATAGTAGAGGCCGAGGGGAGGACTGGTTCCGGACCGCCAGGGTTCGTCTGGCTGCTTTGGTTTGGCATATCTGGCGGGAACGAAACCGTCGGATATTCGAGGGACTGGTTACACCTCTAGTGGGCATGCTTCATAACATCGAATTTGATGTAAATGTTATGAGGCCTTGATGAGTGGGATTCCCCACTTTGATTGTATGTTGTATGATTACTGTGTTACCTTGGAATAAAATTTACCTTTTTTCCAAAAAAATAATATATATATATATATATATATATATATATATATATATATATATATATATAGCTTTTTTCACTCTCATCACTCCAGTCCGTTCATAATTAGCACCGACAACGATCTTTATTTACGGACTACCACCATTGTCGAAGTCCAACACCACCTCCGTTGAGATTTTTAAATTTTACATTTTTTAAAAATTCCTTTCCATTTTGTTTCTTTTTAAATTATCTACACAATTTTTTTTATTGATTAGGATAAGGGTTTTAAAATAAATAAAAAATGTGTGGCTCACTTCAATGAGGCACGTGCCACGCCATGCACTTTGTGCCTCGAGTATTGTGTGTACCCTGCACCTCGCTGTGCGCCTTGCGCGATGACAACACTGTGTCAAGTTAGGAAGAAATATGACTAGATTCTCACTACTATGTTTCTCCTTCAATCTGGATGGCAACATGCTTTATTCCCTTGTATTTCTCAATTTGATTCAGTATTTCAGTTTGGATTCAGTTCCACCTGTCCTAATATCTAGCGTTATGGGCAGTACAAATATTATACTCAAATAGGCAACTATAGATTATTCCCTGAAAGTGACTTTTCGGTGCCAAATTCTATAAATTTCTCTTGAATATTAATTCTCCAAGATTTTGTGACTAGTTATATAGACAGTCTTTAGTCTCTTTTGAGAACGTGCTTGGTACTTTTGATGTAATTTAATAGAAATGTTGTCAAAGGTGTGTATGAGTCGCGGGGCATGTGGGATGAGGTGCCCTTTGGAAGTTACGTGCCTCAGTGAGCCGACTTCTATTATTAGAACTGTTGTAGACACCTCACTTTTTGCTCCTGTGGCATGTATGTCAAGTTCAGTGTTGGCAATGGCACATCGAGGCACGCACCACAGGTGCGAGACGCAACATGAAACACTGAGGTGGCTGCGCTTCATCAAGACACACGCCTCAACCACGCCATGGCGCGAGGTGCATGGCACATCGAGGCGTCGTCTCATGAAATCTAACATGAAATTATAGGTTTTTATTTTTTAGCTCAATCCTAAACCATAGCATGTACCCTACTCCAACCTACTATCCATTGGTATGTTATCTTTAGCTTCATACTTTCAGAATTCTCTGTCGGTATCTCCATTCTCTTGTATCTCTTGACCCTTTTTCTATTCTTCATCAATCGTTGTTGACCCTCGTCCCTTGATCTCCCATAACCTTTTGTCAGCCGAAGGATTCAAGTTACTTTTAATTTGCAACTTTCCTTTTCTTTATCTATATTTTTTTCTTTTTTTTAACAAACTTCAATGTAGATTTTGCCACTAATTTTTCTTTATTGACGAAATTCTGCTACCAAAGTCTAGTAACCTTCCTCAAGTGGGTTCTTTTATTTGCAACTTTTATATATATAAGCCCGATCCGCGAAGTCCCGCCAGAGTCCCCCCCCCCCCTCTCCTCTGAACCATCGGCCCGATGGTGCAGAGGAGGGGGGGGGGGAGGCGCTAGATCCAACGGACGAGCGGCGGGCAGGGCTTCCGCGGGGATCCCGATCTGGACCCATATATATATATATATATATATATATATATATATATATATATATATATAATCCAGATCAAAAGTCCCGTCCACGGAGCTCCACCAATGTCAACCCCCCCCCCCCCCCTCTCTGCACCATCGGATCGGTGTTGGGGGGGGGGCGCTCGATCCAACAAACGAGGGACGACCTATATATATATATATATATATATATATATATATATATATATATATATATAAGCTTTTTTCACTCTCATCACTCCAATCCGTTCATAATTAGCACCGACAACGATCTTTATTTACGGACTACCACAATTGTCGAAGTCCAACACCACCTCCGTTGAGATTTTTAAATTTTACATTTTTTAAAAATTCCTTTCCATTTTGTTTCTTTTTAAATTATCTACACAATTTTTTTTATTGATTAGGATAAGGGTTTTAAAATAAATAAAAAATGTGTGGCTCACTTCAATGAGGCACGTGCCACGCCATGCACTTTGTGCCTCGAGCATTGTGTCTACCCCGCGCCTCGCTGTGCGCCTTGCGCGATGACAACACTGTGTCAAGTTAGGAAGAAATATGACTAGATTCTCACTACTATGTTTCTCCTTCAATCTGGATGGCAACATGCTTTATTCCCTTGTATTTCTCAATTTGATTCAGTATCTTAGTTTGGATTCAGTTCCACCTGTCCCAATATCTAGCGTTATGGGCAGTACAAATATTATACTCAAATATGCAACTATAGATTATTCCCTGAAAGTGACTTTTCGGTACCAAATTCTATAAATTTCTCTTGAATATTAATTCTCCAAGATTTTGTGACTAGTTATATAGACAGTCTTTAGTCTCTTTTGAGAACGTGCTTGGTACTTTTGATGTAATTTAATAGCAATGTTGTCAAAGGTGTGTATGAGTCGCGGGGCATGTGGGATGAGGTGCCCTTTGGAAGTTACGTGCCTCAGTGAGCCTCATAGTGAGGCTCATGCCCATCTGAGGCGTGCCTCATGCATATGAGGCTTTATGTTTTCTTTTATATGTTTTTTATTAATCGATATTTTTCCTTGTGAGTAGGGACCACGTTGGATCTAACCATTAATCTCTCTTGCAAATTGTAAAAGTCTTCATATCAAAATGAAAAATAAAAACACTAAACTGTTAGAAGCTTCCCTGTGTGTTTGATCAAAAGGAAAAAAAGCCCACATGATTTATAATCTATTTTTCACGGACACGGATTCAACATGACATGGTAAGGACACTGCGAGACGGACACGACACCTATTTTGGAGTGTTCGTACTTCCTAGTTTGTAATCACGCTGGATAACCACTCTTGCATGTTCACTTTCAATATCTATTACATATAGTCATATATGATTTATAAATATATTTTAAATTTCTTTTAATTAATGTTCCCTCGCCTTCATGAGGATCGTGTCTCGGTCTTTTACACCCCTTTTATCATGGTGCAACAACTTTCTATAATAGTAATGATCACTAAGGGTTCAACCCGCTTGTAAGTATCTGATGGTACTTGTTTTACATTCATCAAACATGCTACAAGATATTGTTTTTGTTACTCATTTTATATCATTATGTTATTCTTTGCAGGATAATTGCTCAATTGACTTGGTAGAAATGGCATCGACTCAAATTGTAAGTCCTTACTTCAATTAGCTACTTTTCCAATTTATTCATGTTACTTCTTTATGATATGGTGGTTGCTGATTCAACCTAGATGGTACTCTTTTAGAGGATTGATTGATTTAGACACGGATATGGTAGTGGAAGTGTCATGTCAGATTATGCTGGATAGGGACACTGATATCGTTTTTCGGAGGAGTATCCATTCAACATAGATTGACAACTAGGATACATACTGATTTATAGTAGTGGAGTTGACCTGGCTGGTCGTGATCCCATAGATAAAAATGTGGGCCTTGATGAAGACTGCATGATGGAGAACGAACTATGATCATCCTTTATACTCTGTTGACTTTAAATCCACACTTTCTGTTAAAGACCCTACCATTGCACCAAAAGTCAAAACTCAAGAGTTGTGAGGAGTTGAATATTTAAATTGTTCTAAGATGTTGCCTCGGGTTGAATTTCCATTTTGGGTTAAGAGCTGGATTCATGCAGCAGCGAAACTTTTTTGATTCATTTAAAATACGTGCTAGTAAGATTTGAACCTGGGTTGTTGTTATACCATGTTAAAGTCCCTGCCATTAGCAAAACTCCAGAGTTATTGCGAGGGTTACAGGTTAAAATTTTAAATTAGTTTTAACACTCTTTATTGCTTTCTTCCTTGACTTTGAATTTTCAGTTTGTAACTAAAAGCTTTCATATACGAACACAATTTGTTGCACCTACAGTTCTTTACCACTATTTAGTTTATTATGCCTAGACTACTGTACTAATAATCCACGTGGTCTGCTCATACGCCTTCCCTCAATATAAGAAAATAGCTTGAATTTCTTCGCATGAGTCACAGATAGCTTTCTTTATGGATATCACAAATTACCTGTTTCACGTATGACCCTCAATTAGAGAAATATACTTATCCTCACTGTATTTTCATAATATAAGTTGATGGCATGTTTCATTCAAAATAATATAACAAATTGTAGTGACACGTCGCATTTATTTCTGGATCATATGGCTATGAGACCAAGGTTGCAAATCTTTCAGCATTTAAATTAACCATTCAGCTTTGTTAATCTACTTTAGTGAAGGAATTTCACAAGTCAATTGCTTGCTTATCAATCTAAAATCTAACCAGAAATTAACCTTTGTTTCTCTGTGAAAATTTTCCTATTTATTAACTCTACTGTGGGATTTTTGGGAGAAAACCATCATATTTTACTCTTCTAAATTGGTAGCATTAATTGAATTAATGAACAGGTGCAATGATGACCTGTTGATATAAGAAAAAGAGTGCTAGTCCTCTAAAATCTTCCACAAAGGAAGTTGTTCGATATGAGAAAATCTGTTTGAGGCCATCAAAATGAGTGGGGCATAGCTTTGACAAATAGTTTTATTATTGTCATCAGATGTTAAAATATTTTTTCTATCCAAAAGTAATCTAAATAAAGAAACAGATCGCAGAAGCTCCATTAGATATAAGGGCAGCGTGCATGTCCATTCAGTCAGCGGCTGCAGCCGGTTAGGCTGGACCCATTTGTGAAATTATATCACGGTTATGGATGCATGCAGTTGAGTTATGATGAAAGTAACATTTAGGATAAACTGGTCCCTTTCTACTCCGCCAGCTTTTAATCCGCTCATCTGTCCATTTTTAAGTGGGTAAATCCATGTCCATGAAGTCTCTTTTTCTACGATAGTGGAAGTTTTTAAACTTGAACCTAAAAAAGAGTAGGAAAGGCAGCAAATGATGGACGCGAGGAGAGCATTTAAACCATAGAAAATATCCTTCCCTCTAAATATGCAAGAGAGCAAGCTGAATCAGCACCTTTTCTTCTGTGTTGAATCTCTCATGTTAACCCCTCTTATTATCTCCATTGAGTTGCAAACATGTTCTCTCTTGAACCTTTAGAAGAACTGGAAAGGAAGCAAATGATAGAAGTGTTATCTCTTACCCCTACTCCTAATGGCTCCTTTGATCATATCTTATTGTTCCTCTTGTGCATCTATTTCTCTACATTACACATGTTCAAACCACCAGAGATGATTTTCTCTCATTTAAGTGACGCCTCCTCAAAATTTCCTTGAATAAAATCATTTCTTATCCATCTTTAAATGTATTGTCACTTATCCATCTTAACATTTTTCTTTTTGAGCTACTCTCATTTTCTGGACATGTCTTTTGATTTCCCAAATTGCGATCCACAAAGAAAATGAAACCAATTGGTCTATAATTCTGTGTTACCAACAAAGATGAATTCGGCATTAGCAAATTTCCTAAAGTTAACAAAGCCAGGCCTAAGCTGCTTGATAAGTTACCAAGCCAGTCTTGAGCATGTCTAGATAAGATCAAATTGAACTCGTGCCGAGCTCAACTTTCTAAAAGTTAAATGGCCCAAAATTGACTACGTCAATCTTGACGCGGCTCACTTACTCATTTCACTTTTGTCTAGCTGGTTGATAAATTTTGACCAAATTGTGATTATCCTTAAATTCTTCCCTTATATCCTCTTTGCTGCTGTTGGTTTTGTGATTTCAATCAAGGATTTCCTCATATAAGTTTTAGGGTATGGTTTAAGACTCTCTGAAGATGTATTAGTAGATCAAAAGTGATTAGAGGATGTCTTGGAGAAATGGGGTTCATAAGAGCGGTTGTAGACATACAGCAAAATTTGATTGTTGTAAAATAAATTCGACATCCATAATTTGCTACATCATGTGAGAGGGAACAAATCAATTTAGTGTATTTTAAACACAGATGGAAGCAAGAAAAAAGTGGGGGTAAAATGATTTCACCTTGGTATAATAGTACCTCGGAGAAGAGAGGATGGTCGGGGTCAGAAGCAAGATTGGAATGAGAAAGCTATGCAGATTATAGTGTTCAGTATTTTTGGAACATGGAATACTAAATAGGAAAATTACATATTGGAGCATGCAATTTCAAATTCAAGGTTGTCACAGCTGCTAGGCAATGTAAAATGGTCGAGGCTCGTAAATGCTTAGGTGCTGAGGCGGATTGCTTTTTTATATAGCCCGCCACCCCCACCCCCACAAAAAAAAACCCCCACACCACCACCACCACCACCATAGGTGAAAGTATATATTCGTAGCATATATATTTTTGGACTCAACATGTTATGTAATAAAATTGACAAAAAATGATAAAGATTAAATCAACAGTTCATTCAGAATCCTGAATTGGACGAACCAGCAATAATACCACTAGTAAGAGTCTAAATTGTACTTAGATATTTCATATTTGTTTATAAATAACCTGTTTATGAATAATAAAATGATATTACCACCTTACATTTATTAACTTATACCTCCTTTATTATAAACAAACATAGTATGAAAAATTGGGGTGAGTATTGCAATGAACTCAGTGGGCCGCTCTAAAGCAGTCTCGGTCCTCGTGGCCGCCTAGGCGAACCACTTTGATAACATAGTTAAAATTCAAAATTAACTCTGTTGGATAGTCCTAAATAAAAAGAGAATATAATATAAACATTTCGTTCATGCATAAACACCCTAAAGATGAGCAGTAGAAATAATAGGCATTGGTCATGGAATATTGGTACAGCCGATACACACTAAATTTAGTAGATTTGGATCATTCTCTACGGTAGATCCAACATGTTATTGAAAGTCATTTTTGGCTATGTTGAATAAGTAAGTACTAACAATTTAATTTTCATTGTCTATAGGCATTTCAGATGATGTAGATCATGACTGATGCTATGGATTCCTCATTTGAAATGCAAAACATGTAATTTTCATTATTTGAGACAAATACTATAGTCTAGATAGCACCATCTCTGTGTGTGTGTGCGCGTGCGCGCGCGCATCCTTCCATGCTAATTGTCGATGATGCATTCAGTTGGTTGGGGAAGTCATGGAGCTGATTGGAACAAAGAGACATTGGGGAATCCAATCTAAATGTTAATTTAGGATTTACTGCATTTTTGTTGTTGTTTTATACTATTTTTTATATTGTAATAATAACAATAGATCAATGAGAACAATGATAACTACTCTTACTATCAGTAGTATTTGCTAATGTTCTCAAGTTAGGACTTTGACACTCATCTTTTGTCTTTTCAGTCCAGCATAACCACGTCAGAAGCTATGGAGCTTTTGGATCAGTTTTTCTCTATGAACCCAGATTCAAAGTAATTTTAAGGATTCTTCATCTCATTACTTCTAGTGTTTTTTGAATTTGATAATTCACGTTAATGAGAAGAGTTATGTTCAGGAAACAACCATTAGGTTTCAAATTTCTTTCTCCAGTTTATCTCATGGTGACATCGCATTGTTTAGTTATATATTACATATGTATTAGAAATATTCAGAGAATATCCAGCTGCTTCTTTTTAATTTATACTCGCTGAAGATTGATCCAGTCTTCTTTTATGACAAATACTAATATTGCATCAGTGCAACATATGCCAGAGCTAAACATGTTTCTTCAGCTAGCTTGATATCTAATGATAGTTTGGTTTTCTAGAACCAAGAATGTTTCTTCATCTAGCTTGACATCTAATGATAGTTTGGTTGTCCGGAACCAAGAATGTTTCTTCATCTAGTTTGACATCTAATGAAAGTTTGGGTTTATCAATGCTTGGTTGTAGATGTTCTGTATCTTTTCACCATTTCAAATTTCTGTTACCAGCATGCTGTTAACCCGATAAGTGATTTGTACTTCTGATTAGATCTTGCCTGAAAGACTGAAAATCAATCTATTAACATTACTGATAGCTTTTTAAAAGACAGAGTACCTTGGACATATTGTGCACAATATCAATAGTCTAATGTAACCATGCTGTGGCTACAGTACAATGGTACTGCATAAAAGATAAAGTTACAATGCAAATATATGGATTTTGAACTATTTTTTTCCTTCCATATCATGAAATATATGTTCATGAAGTTGAATATCATAGACAAAGTGGTGATACTTCATCGTACAACATTAACCACTGGCTGTACATGAGAGTTGCCCTTGTAATCTCACCAGTTACATGAGAAATGGATAATATATATTGGATATTGTCAGCTCAAGTATCAGAACCTGCCCATCCTTAATAAGGATAATAATTTATGGCACTGTTCTAAAAGAATGAGGCGCTAAAGGCACTAGGGTCCTTTGGAGCCTAGGCGCGAGGTGTGGGCTTCAACAAAGTAAGGCACATACTTTTAGAACTTTTTAAATAATATAATTTCTGTTAAACTCATATTACATCTAATCAATTCATTATACCACTATAATAGTAAAAAGTGGGACACATAAAATCATAAAGATAACAACTAATATTTAACCATCGTCAAAACTCGAAAGAAACTAATACAAGTTCATAATAGTAAGAATTTGTCAAAAACCCCATTAATCGTTATCCATATTATATTCTCCTCCAGGACCACCACAAACAATAATCATCATCCTTTAATAGAAAACCTATTAGTACAATAGAAAATTAATTGACCGATTTGATTCATTTGATAAAATTAATTGATCGACTTAATTCTATCCTTAGGATCCATTTGGTGACAAAATTTCAAGCAGGACCTTTTCTTGATTGACTTATAACATCCAAAGTCAATGGTAGGAAACATAGTAGCTAAAATAGAAAGATGAGTTAAATTTTATATAAACATTAAAAATACTAAAATATATATGTTACATAAAAGAAAAAATACTAGGTCAATGAGCCTCGTGCACTCACGCACGCCTCAAAAGTAGGTGTGAGGCACACGAGACACATGCCTCATGTGTGCTTAAGTGAATGAGCCTCTCATCATTAGAAACGAGATGCAAGGTAAGCTTCGAACCTCCGGCACCCTTACGCATGTGCCTCTCAAGCTTTTTAAAACACTTCTTTATGTGCACATTACATACTGATAAAGCTCAGCGTATACTTGTGCATGGAAAAGTAAGTGGGCACTACCAGAGAAAAATTATTTTTGTGCAGAGTTACATCTGTAATCGATTACATGGATACTTCAATATGCAGCTGTTAAATGTAAGTACACCTTTGATGGACTCTAGACTTTAAGAAATATTTTAATTTATGCGTGTGAGCTGTATTGAATACAATCAAGTTACTTAAGAAACTTTAACATAATCTAAAGATGAAGTTATATTCTAGTCGTCTTATTCACTATGAGCATAAAACTTTTTTAGTGCATACGGATACATGGGTTAAAACTTTTAAGTTTAATATCGGTCGATGAAGTTATATTCTATTATATTATGGTGAACCTCTTCAAAAATGTTGAAGATATATAAATGGCTTTAGTGTGTAGTAGAACCAGTTAGGTAAGTAGACCAGGACCTCCACCAAACCAAGAAACTTCGGTTCGTTTTAGGGAGAAAAGGTTGGACCTTATAACCAGAACTGTTCTAAAAAGTTTGAAGTGTTGTAATGACCTGATATTACATTTTATGTCTACAATTGGTCTAAACAAATTACCAAATCACATAATTACTTCCAACAAGAGAGATGGAATGTTCTTTTATTACAACCCTTCATTCAGGTTTCATACCTTTTTAGCAAGGTTCGTAGTATCGGTATAGGAATCGGTATCGGACCATGTCACGCCCCGATCCCGCTAGGGTCGTCCGTCTTGCCTGGATCCCTGCGGGATCGATCGTCCTCGCTAAGGCGTGATGCCGTGCAAGCCTAAGTTGCGCTTGCACAAGGCCAAGACCTGAAGCAAGACAAGATAGACAAGGTTGACAATACGCAGCGGAACGTATCGCAGATAATTGAAGCAGCAGCGGACATATTTCAGAATACAAGCACTGAACACAATGGTAACAAGAAACAAATCTCTTTATTGATTTCATTTGAACAGATTACAAGCTCTCGATTCTCACTGATACAATATTACATTCTCTCAGAACTTTACATATTACAATGATCCCGTTCCCATACATTACATCCCTTTATATACAAAACCAAACTCTTTGTAACAGATGTCATCTCTTGGCATCTCTTCTGATTTCTGGTTCCTGAGGATGAGGCTCGGGCTATCGCTTTGGACTATCCTTTTCGATGCATAGTGCACCTGCATGCAGACTGATGGTGGGTCAGTATATCGGCATACTGGTGAATTGTGGACAAAGAGCTACATTTGTCTGAAACAATCACTGTTCAATTAGTGAGAAAACGTTTCTTGTGATGTGATCTTGCTAGTTTTACCTAGATTCATTCCATGCATATAGAGTCAGTTTACATTCTTTTGAAAATACATCTTTTAAAAGCCAACATTTTATTTCATCTCAAGCATACAAGGGACTAATCAATTCAAGCACGATGAGTATTCATTTGTGCAGTGCGCAGCGTGTTTCATGAACATATCATTTCTTTTGTTCAGGCAACTGTTAGGGTCAATGACAGGCATGATACATTATCTTTTCTTTAGTGGAACATAGCATTTCTTGGTAACAGATTTATCTTTTCAAGCAATTCATATAGCAAACTCAAGCAATACATGTGTATCACTTTTCAGTGATTCTTACCATAGCCGACCGTCCATCCCTGCACAAGACAAGGATTAGCATAAACATTATAAAACCAACATTGTCATTCCCTGTTCGTCTCTGTATCGTTAGCTCTTAGCAAAACATATGATAGACACATGCAGACCGATTGGCAGCTGTGACTCTCCGGTTCAGCTCTGCACCAACCAACACCTATCTATATGATGGTCCATGGGAAACCCATGATTAGCCGATGTGACTCTCTTGGGTTCAGCTCGTCGCTAAGGACTCAGATCGACTCCCATTTTCACATGGAGGCCCTAATCTCTCCTAGGCCGAGTGGTCCAGGCGCCCCCAGATCCACCCGAGAGACAAATTTTCCTTGTTAATAAGTTGTCCTAGACCATATGCATGCTCTAGCAGGATTCTATCAGATGAGACCGATTTGTGATCAGATGTACGACATGTTCTTTTCATGCCTTTGCAGATATACGACACGTTCAATTCGTGCCTTTCTTTTATTCAGGTCAACATGTACAAGTCCGTCTGTACATGTCTATGATTTTCAAGCAATACTTAGCAGCAAGCAATGATCAAGCATTCAATTCGATTCATTTGTCTTCTCTTATCGTATCAAGCATGACAAGAATCAATTCAGTTCTTATTAGCAGGCAACGAGTCTTCTTATTAGCATGCAGATTATTTCTTTTTTTGTTCTTAGCATGGCAACATGTGAAATCTCTTATAAGCATACTCAATGATTTACCATCTTGTTATTAACAAAGCATTCAATCAAAAACTCAGATTCTTAAGACGTAAGCGAATCATCAAATGAGACTTCGTCCACTCACCCAGATCAATCGTCTTCTGTTGCAGAGCCAGCAATCCGATCTTTCTGTCTATCTAGTGCCTTCGCGGAGCGGGGCACTACATACCATTCCTATGAGTATCGATATCGATGGTATCGACAATATCCGATGGTTTCGGGTCGGAGTATCGGACTTTTTTTGGTATCGGAAAGCAAATAATTATTAACAAATAACATTTAAAAAAGTATATTTTATACATTTAGGCATAATTTTAAGTTTTTTTAGTGTTGTTTCTTAGCAGTTTTGAACTTGAATGAGATGGTAGTCACCCTTGCCAATTAGTTTATGTGCTATAGACAAGTTTTCTTCTTTTACATACTTTTATAACCTTACTATGCTTTACACCCGTGTTTATTGGTCTTTTTCGTTCAATTTTCTTTGTCGAATTAACCGAAAAAGAGATCCCCAATGTCGGTATCAGTCAGTATCAGGTATCGGTCGGTATCGAATCGGGACATGCCAAACCGCATCGGTATCGGCTGTATCGGATCGGTGTCGGTCAATACTGCAAACTATGCCTTTTAGATGTTGCCACTACTCTTCATTTGGCCACCTCAATTCTCGTCCACTGCCCTAACCTCTCTCTACAGTTCCAAAGAACAGTGGAGAGAGAATAGATGTTTAATTTCTAAAGGTAGGATCAACTATCAAGTTTACCAATAAGATTTAAATTTTAAACCGAAAACCATTACTAAATACTAAGTTATCACTTTTTTATACATGAGCAGGCTTGGTTAGATAACAAAATGAAACTACTACACCCTGCTTCTATCACTGGAGGTCTGTTCTTTTATAAATATCCCCTGTATAGTAAAGTCGTGAATTTGAAAAGAAAAGAAAAATACTAGAGTTTGTTTACAAATTATTATCTATTCCCTTAGCAAAATAATAAATCTTACTAGGAGGCTTCAAGGGGATTTTAATTCCTCACAAAGCTGAACTGAACCAGAACTTGTAACAGATGTCATGATTATATCATATAAATAGCCCCAAAATATAACCTATTTGTAGAATCTGTATTATTTCAAAACTGAAAAATCAAACCAAGTTTATACTCTTTTTGTTGAGATTTGTAGAAATGCCGAAACCTGAACGCGAGTCTTTCCTTTCTTTATATTCTAATAGAAACTATAGTATTTTCCCAGATGTGCTGAAACTAATTATCCAAAGAAGCCCATCAAACAAGATTTGCTGAACATTTATGAGATGATGTCATGATCAAGTCATGATTGTTCTTAAATCTCAGGTCTAGCATAACTCATGCGTTTCACAAATTATTATTTGGGAAATCCTTTGTTATTTGGAAATTAGCTTTTCAAGGTAAGAGCAACAGTAAGAACGTAGCAATTTGAACTATATACATACCCTTTTTAAACTTTAAACCACCTCCATCTTGATGCTGAACTAAGATGGATCTATTGTATGACAAACAATCCTATTAGAACACAAGATGACCCTTGTTGCATTTTAATAGTTAACTCCACTTGCCAGTTGTATTGTCATTTTCTTGATATCTGGTCTTTTATTGTGCATCTTCCATATATCATATATGTTCATGAATTTAGGATAGTATATCACTTATTTAACACTTTCAGTTCTTTTTCAAATCTTTTGGTAGATACTATAAGCTTGAAGCTTTGTGAAATATTTTTTTTATATACTTATTCAAATTCGGTGCAGTGGACGTGTGAAAAGTCTCGACTTTTTGATTGGTTATGGTTTGGGCCTGAATCCTCTATCTGAGAAGGTTAGCTATGTTAAGTTATTTTGCACTATTTGATCTTCATTGGTAAACCTTTTTAGACACACCAAAACTGTTGGTTTATTGGAAATAATATTTAACACTCATCATCCAAGCATCTCCCATCAGAATGGGGCGAAACAAATATTTAGCACTATCTTTTTTATTTCGTCCTCTTGATTCCTTGATTCTTATGCTTGAGAACTTTGAGCACTACCTGATTCAGTTCAGATTTGCCTACAGACTGTTAAACTTAAGTTGTAATAATTAATGAACTTCTTGTTTGTTTCTTGTGCATGATCGTGAATGCTGATTTTGTTGCATGATTTCGCTTTCTTAGAAAACCATGGATTGGGTCACGACGGATAGAAGGAAATCCCTTCACGACAGTCTGGTTGGCTGCCACATACTGGCACACATCACACTTAATCCTGATTAAATATGCAAATTGAGATTGGAGAAATGGTCTACGACAGGATTTCCTTCTATCCCTTTGCGACCTAATCAGAACACTTTATAGAAATGGGTTTTACAAGAGAAGACTTCTTGTTATCTCCAAGAGCATCTTTATGCAGAGATAAGGATGACGCATCCTAAACGATTGTCTTAATCACCTTGACTTGTGTACACTGCACTTTGGAAATGATTCTACGCCCATGCTGCCAGAGTTACTATAACACACTAAGGTAGCAACTTAAGATAAAAGATACAACTGGTAAGATGTTTTCCTCTGACTCAAATTCATGGTTCAGCTTCAGCTTGCATAGCTTTAACATCAGTAAGAACACTCAATCATCCCTACAGTTTCATGTGGTGGGTCATTACGCATCTTATGAATAAGGTGTCCTACTGCCATGAGGCTCCCGTTTATGCAAGGTGTGGGGATGATCGAGATGCATGTAGTCTTACCCCTGTATATATATATATATATATATATATATATATATATATAGAGAGAGAGAGAGAGAGAGAGAGAGAGAGTGAGAGATTGTTTGCACATATCGAACCCCATATCCTCCAGGATGCAAACAACAAGCCTTATTCTCTTGCCAAGCTATACCCTAGTGTCATAACCATCTTCAATAGCCAATTACCCTAATCTGTCCAGTGACCTGAAATCAAGGTTTGCATATCGGTATCAGAATCGGTATCAGACCCTTTCTATGAGTATCAGGCTCGATGGTTTCGAATTGGAGTATCAAAATTTTTGGTATCGGAAAGCAAATAATTATTAATAAATTATTAATATTTTAGAAATATATATATTTTATACATTTACGCATAATTTTAAGTATGTCATGTGTTATTTCTTAGTAGTTTTGAAATTGAATGAGATACTAGTTACCCTTGCCGATAGGTTTGCCAGCGATAGATTTGTTTTCTTCTTTTACATTATTTTCCAACCTTACTATGTTGTTAGACTTCTTCGTTCAATTTTCTTTGTTGAATTGACCGAAAAAGAGACCTCCAGTGTCGGTATCGGTCAGTACCGGGTATGGGTGCATGCCAAACCGTATCTGTATCGACCGTATCGGATCGGTATCGACCGATACTGTAAACTATGCCTGAAACGGCAGAAGACAAGTTGGAAACGTTGTGTGGGCCCGGATGATGGAGTACCATGAATTACTGGGAGGAGCTCAAGTCATATTTCAAATACAAAGATTGAAATTGCAGTGGCAATCTCTAATGATCAGATATCTTGCTGAAGCTCACCTTCAGAATTTGCTCCCGAACTTTATCCAAGCTGAAAATTGGAACCACCCGTCACTGCCAAACTCTTCAAACTTATCCCTATATCTTATCCTACCATCCTCATGGCAAGGATCAAAACATGAGTCCACATAGACGTGTCTCCAATATCCAATTGATGTCGTACCACCTGCCTTCAGGTGTTGGAATATCTATAGAGGGGTCATGCACATTCGAAGAACCATCTCTCCTCCCTGAAGCTCATTAGGCCTCCAACTGGAAACCAATAATAACCTATATAAAGAAGCATAATTTGCATCTGGGTCCATCTTCCTCTATTTCTGCAGGGAATAGTTGAACTATTATGTAAGAAATTATGACAATTTCAGATTTTTGATTTGATGCTGTGGCAGTTGAATGGACAGTAACTGATAATCTCATGAGGCTACTGATGAATGCATCCTGTTCTTCTATCCTTCTTCTGCAAGCATCAGTGACATATACCATGCAACTTTGGAGATGATGAAACCAAGGAACATAGTAGAAGGTCGTTGAGTAACTTTTAAGATAATAGAGTTTCTCATGATAATTAAACTAAGAAACCTGACTTAATGAGGTGTTGTCTCTTCTTTATTAAAAGTGGATGTCAGCAAGTACTAAAAGTGCTTATAAGTCGGCATACTATGTTGTGTCCTAGTGTACTTTCTGACATCATTTATAGCTAGTTGTTGTTTGGAAGAACATAGTAACCAAGCATACTTGTACTAGATATTTGGATTTGGCAATATATGGCTGATATCATTTATGCTTTAATATAAATTGATATATATGCAAGTACTACGACGAAACTGCTTATAAGCACAGACACGAATATGACCCGATACCTTTCAAGCACAAGACATGGATTATGCACCTATTTTGGTGTATCTTAGTGTGTTTTGAGGTGTCATTAGGTCGTGTTCTATATGTGTCCGACACAACACGAGATTTTAGTGTATTTTGAGGTGTCATTGGGTCGTGTTCGATATGTGTCCGACACAGCACGAGACATATACAATATGGATTCTTAGAGTGTTTGTGTTTCTTATTCAGCTTTGCATGCTCTAAATGGTTCATCTGATAACAAAACAAGTTGGGAATATGACCATAGCACTAGTGGCACGTTTTATATCAAAGTGGTGATAACTCATCGGGACTCTTAAGATATAATGTCCTTAAAATAAATAAGCACATGATTATCTCCTTTTGGATCTTCAGAGCTATGTTGTCACAGGCGCCGTCTAGGCGCGCCTAGGCGTGCGGGTTGGAGAGGTCTCGCCTCAACCGGGGGAAAAAAATTTGGGTGAGATTTTGCTCGCCTAAGGGTCGGCCTAGGTTCACCCGGGGGAAAAAAAAGGTCCGCCTAGGGTCGTCCAATTCTGCTTTCTATCCTTGATGTTGAATATTGGTTATTTCATATTTGTTGCTTCTTATATTACTTTTATGCTTATTGCTTTATACTTGATGCTTATTAGTTATACTACATATTTGTTGTATGCATAATTGCAAAAATAATAATTCAAAACAGCGGATCCTGGACGGACGCCTAGGCGAGACGGGTGGCCTGTCGCCTCGTCTCGCCTAGCGTCCACTACAACATAGCTTCAGAGTAAACTCAATCTAATGTCAGCTTACATGAGTTACCACATAACTTACGTTATTGATATTATTTCATTAAGATTAGCTCCAAGATGTTGAAACCACCTACTTTGTAATTGCAACCAGGGACAGCCCTGGACAGGCCGGGCGACGGCCCAGGGCCCCCAGACGAAAGGGGGCACCAACATGGATTTATCTACAATAGGACTAGTATGTATCATGTGTCATTCTTAACTAAAAACATTGTGTAGTGGTTATAATGTTAGGCTTTTATTCTAGAGGTCCTTGGTTCAAATGTTGATGGCAACAATTTTTTGTTATATTTACATTTTTTTTACATTATGTATGGAGAGCCCGTTTTGGAAGTTTTGCCGCAGACCCCCACCAGCTCAGGGAGCTCAGGGCCGTCCCTGATTGCAACTGGATAGACACATAGTTAATGTATAGCATTTTAGCTAGTTGCTTTTGTCAATTCTTATCATTTATATTTAAGCATGAGTTGCCATCGGAAATGTTGGGAAGAGAGTACATTATGATTGTAAATAGGTCCTAAGAAGTGAAAATTGTTTTTTGGTCAATTCATATCATTTTTACTTTTTCAAAGTTGATCTTTATATAATCTAAATCTAAGAGGATAATATTTGGTGGAGTTCTATGATTATTCACCCAGGGGCCGAGCTGGGGTGGCACATATATAGTGAATAATGACCATATATATATATATATATATATATATATATATATATATATATATATGAAGTAAGATATACTTTATCTAATCTTCTTTTATAACTTTTTTCTATTTAATCTTCTAAATAAAAATGGATAATAAAGTTTCAGCATTTACCCGTCAAATAATATAAATAATAGGAATGGATAATAAATAAATAAATAAACAAGTACCTATCTTGATCGTGAATTGATGGTCCTTAGCTTGGGTGCTTGTCGTTTTATTTTTTTGAACTTTTCTCTTTTTCTAATACAAAAGTCGAAAGGAAATAGAATTTTCATTTTTATTATTTTGCTAATATAATACATACATAATATAGTGGATATTCCTAATTTCTCTCATAAGGAAGTTATAATCTTTTGGTTTCTCTCGTAACAAAATAATTAATTCCTTGCAGAAGAAGTTATGAATAGTTAAAACTTTATGGGTGTTCTTTTTGTATTTTTATTCTCTTAGACTTGTTATTCTTTATCTACAGTCTTGGCGCATATGCCTGATTGATATGTCTATCTCCCTCTATAATTAAGATAATAGGATAGGAAAAAATGAAATTTAACAGACACCATGTTCAATGGGCACGTGAGATTGGCAAAAATAAAATATTATTTAGCTTGTACTTGTATCATCTTACCTCTTCGTCTAGACTCTTATAGTCTACATGAAGTTGGAGGGAGGGTGTTACTCAGTTGCATGTCCTTAATTTGAATGTTCAAAAGGTAGGGCTATCTATCTGCTAACTGGCCTCCGTATGGTATGACCCTCGCATGCCCATTTAGCTACCTTAGCTAGGAATTTGGCATCGACATAGAGGGTGACATTAGGTTGATAGCCTGTCATAATACAAATCTTTTTTGGAGCTTTCTTATTTTCCATTGCCGACCCCATTTAGAGAAGGCTTGGGTGATAATGATGTTTGGATATTTTCCATCTCTGCTTATAACTTGGTTGCGAACTCCAAACATTTAGTACAAGTATGTTTGCCTACTATGTTGCATCATTGCATGGACATATTCATGAATTTGAGATAACAGGATATGGACATGACAAGACAAGACAGACAGGGAACTGATTTTGGCATGTTTTAATGTATATTGGAGTGTTTATGCCATGTTCAATATATGTCCAATCCTTAGACAGGATATGGTTATTGTAACTGATATTTTCGATTCTTCATGTACACTGAATATGGCTTTCTAAACAACAGAAACTTGCATGCTTTTTTCGTAGGTATTTTGCTACTTGGATGTGGAAAAGAAGGGCTCCATTACTTTTCGTCAGGTAATATAGTTAACACCAATTGTGCATTACTATCATTTAAGTTAGACTTAAGAACTGATTGTGACCTGTGTACGATCACCTCACACGCATCTCAGAAAGCATGATTTTCAGTGTATGACTCTTTCCCTCTGCTATAGCCTTTTCTAGTGATCTCTCATTTAGGCCCTTGCTCTAGCTTTAACCATAAAAGAACAAACATCTATACATATTTAAACCTTCAATGCATAGACAGGTGTCTTTCAAGGGTATAAATATGATGAAGATATACCATATGAACAAGTTGCATCCGAACAACAAATGGTGAAGGTTCATTTGTTTCTACTCCACACATTGATATTTCCTATGTCAGTTATGTTGGAGGAGGATGCATCCTTGTTATACCATCTTCATTACCTTTGTTTCTCGTTATCAAGTATCGACCGCATACACAAATATATGTGACACCTATTTCTTATGATAATTGAATCATCATGGCGATCCAGATTTCTAGGTCTAAATATTCAGTGGATAAATTACATCAAGGTTGTCATGATGTGTACTTTCTATTACCAAATAGTTTGTAGCTTTGACACAGTGAAATAACTGCACATCTTTTTTTTTTTGGAAAAAGGGTAAATTTTATTCCACTATCAGCGCAATAAGGTTACAGCATAGAGATACAATCCCAACTCAGGGGGACATTACTAGTACATCCGACTCAATGTTATGAAGGATGCCCACCGGTGGGGTGGTCAGTCTCTCATAAATGCGCCGGTTCCTCTCCCTCAAGACATGCCAAACTGATGCAGCAAGCCTCAATCGTGCACGTCTGGCCCAACTCTGCCCCTGGCCCCTGCAATCTCCAATCCACTTAAGGATTTCTCTGAAGTCACGCTCCCTTCCAACTCCTCCCAAGTATCTCCGGCTCTGCTCTGCCAAGATGCTCCACGCCACATGGCACTGAAAGAACAGATGCCCTATGGATTCATTCTCTGTCTCACACAAAACACACTTTGGGTCAGGGACTGGGACCCCGAACCGAAGCAGTCTGTCCCTAGTAAGCATCCGGCCCAGCACCAGTTTATATGCAGACAGTTGCATCTTCCTGGCTAGGCCCTTCCCCCAGATAAAGTCGTACTCCTCGATCTCATCGAAGTGGGAACGAACAAGATCGTAGCAGCTGCTAAATCGGAACTCCCCAGCACCCTCCGTGGAGCCGGGAGGGGCCCAAACCCAGACGTCAGTCAGTATAGCAGGAGTGATCTGGACCTGCCTGATCTCCCCTCCTAATTGAGCAGTGAAACGATACTCCTCTGGCCTCCAGACCCCACCTCTGATGATGTGCCTACAAGTCAAACCTCTGTACGCCACACCGTCCGTCTGGGGACCCAGAATCTCCAGAAGGGACTGACCTGCAATCCACGGATCAAGCCATAGGTCCGTCTCCCCTCCCTCCCTCATCTTCCTCCGAATAGCCTTCCGAAGAACAGGTCGGTTCCTCAGGATATGCTTGAAAGCCACAGAGAAGTTGTTGTCAATTTCACATACCCAGAAGTTCCTTCCCCGAAGATACCGACTAGACATCCAAGCCGACCAAAGAGAACCGCCCTGAAGGAACCTCCACGCCAGCTTGATCCCCGCCGCCTCCCTGACAGATACAAGAGAACGCAGACCCACACCTCCCTCCTTCCTAGGTCGACAGAGCTGCTCCCAAGAGATGGCATGAATTCCCCCATGCCATATGAACTTGGCACATATGCCCTCAATCTTTCTAATAGTAGCCAAAGGTGCCATAATAGATTGGAGCCAGAATAAAGCAATAGCAGATATAACCGATCGAACCAGCTCAATACGCCCTCCAAAAGATAGGCCAGCCGCCTGCCAGCCCTCTACCCTCTTCTGCGCAAAGTCCACCAGACTCTGGCAATCTCGGTCCTTCGCGTAGTTGACAGATAGGGGCACCCCCAGATATTTCACCGGGAGATCTCCCTTTTCCACCCCAAGCTCCAGGGCCCGTTCCTCCTTCAAAGTGCAAGAGTTGTTGAAGTAAACTTTGCTCTTGTCCCTGTTCAACCGAAGACCCGATAACTGCCCGAACTCCTCCATCACCCCCGCAAGCTCCCTCATCCCTCGCATGGAAGGCCTCATCAATACCAATAGATCATCCGCATATATGAGATGTGAGACCACTGGTGAGACCCTGCTGTATATCGGTACAATCCTCTCCCGATGCACCGCGATGTCCATCAAACAGGTAAAATACTCCATCACAAGGGTGAATAGGTAGGGGGAAAGCGGGTCCCCCTGACGAAGCCCCCTGCTGCTGCCGAAGAATCCGTATGGAATACCCTGAATGAGAACCGAGAATGTAGGGGAGGTGATGCACTCCCTGACTCTGTCCACCCATGTCTCGGAGAAGCCCATCGCACCCATCAAATGACAGAGGAAGTCCCTGTTGACGGTGTCGTATGCTTTCCTCAGGTCGAGCTTCACACACGCCTTCATCCCTCCTGGCTTGTGGAACTCCCGAATCATCTCATGAGCCAGCAGGCTATGCTCAGCAATAGACCGCCCCTTGATGAATGCCGCCTGATTTCAAGAAACCAGACCCTGCATAGCGTCCTCCATCCTCCTGCACATAAGGTGAGTAATTATTTTGTACAAATAATTACAGCAAGCAATCGGTCGGAAGTCAGCAAGGGAAGTCGCCCCCTCCTTCTTGGGCACCAGCGTCAGGAAGGTGTGGTTCAGCTCCTTCAGGAGCTTGCCCGTCTCAAAGAACTCCTGTATAGCCTCTAGAACCTGGGCCTTGAGGGCACCCCAATGTCGCTTGTAGAAGCCGCTAGAGAAACCGTCCGGCCCAGGGGACTTGGAAGCATCAGCCTGCATCACAATCGCCTCCACCTCCGCCATCCGGATAGGAGCCATAAGAAGACTGTTGCCATACTCAGTAATCAACGTCTTCGTAGTCAGCTGCGGGAATACAGTGGGATAATCCGTCTGACGATAAAGCTCAGAGTAGAACCGGACAGCCTCCTCCTGGATAGCAACCTGGTCGGTCACAAGACGCCCATCCCTGTCTAGAAGTCTCTGGATGCAGTTCCGGTGCTGGCGAGCCCGAATGACATCATAGAAGAATTTGGTGCAACGGTCCCCATCCTTGAGCCAGGAGCATTTGGCCCGTTGGGCCGCACTAATCTCCTGCTGGAGTCGCAAGGTGTTGACCTCTGCAGCCATCTTCTTCTCTCTAGCCGCCATCTCTCCACTCATCATGTCTCCCTGAAGGTCTGACTGCAGGTCTCTCAGCTCCGCCTCCTTCTCCTGTAAGGAGGTCCGGGGGAGAGCCCGCACCCAGTCTCTGATGGCGCGTTTGGTCTTCTTCAGCCTGTGAACCATACAGAACTGAGCTGTGCCGACCACATCCTGACAAAGCCCCCCCGTCACAGTCTCCTCATAGCCAGGCGATAGGAACCAACTGTTGTCATACCTGAACGGACGGGCTCTCCATCTGGGTCTCTCCACGAAGCGCACCAGGATCGGCGAATGGTCACTGGTCCCCGCAGGAAGCCCCTCAGCCACAGCAGAGGGGAATAGGCGGAACCAGTCACTGTTTCCCAATGCACGATCCAGCTGGCATGCCACCCTGCTAACCACCGCCTTGTTGTGCCACGTCCATATGTGCCCCACCCTCTCCAGATCCCTGAGCCCGGACTGGAGAAGACAGGACTGAAAGTCTGATAGAATCTGGTCCGGGACCGGCCGCTCCCCCAGCTTATCTCCCCTGTATAGCGTGGCATTGAAGTCTCCCATAATTAGCAGGGGGAGATGACGATGCACCGCCAACATACTCAGCCTAATGATGTCCTGCCACAAGGCATCCCGCAGCCTCCTGTCATTGTGCCCATATACAGCACCAAGTAAGAATCGGAACCCACCCTTGTTGGCGAAGGAGATAGCCACCAGCTGGTCAGTCATGAAGACCTCCTCCCCCTCCCAACTAGCTCCGTTCCATCTAACCCAGATTCTCGCCATATCACAGAGACCAAGGTTGTGGAGCTGGATCCAGTCCGTAGGAGTTCTACGAGACGGGGTTTTCGCCCCCCTGATCTTAGTCTCTAGTAAGATCGAGATCTCACACTTCTCCTTCCTCAGCACTTCACTTATCTCCCTCCATCTCCCCAGTGAACAGCTCCCCCGGACATTCCAGGCAAGGGCCGACATCTATTCCGCGGGTGGGGTCCCCTGAACATCCTCTGAAGGTGCACCCGGGGAGAGTGCAACCTCCATATCTCTGGACTCCTCATCTCCATCCCCCTGCAGTAGAGGCTGAGCAAGGGCCGCTACCCATTGCGGGTCCCCCTGTTGGGGAGGCTGAGCTAGGACCGCTACCCATTTCGGGTTGACCTTCCACACTCTCTCCGCCCCACCTTGTTCGCTGTCCTCACTATTCGACTCCGTTGCCTGGCGCTTCCGACTGTATACCTGAAGCGCTAAAGTGTTGTCCTCCCCTTGTCGCCTGCCCTCCTGTCCCATACTCCTGGTAGTCATAGTCCTCGTCCCCGTATACTCAACCATTGCCCATGCAAAAATCTCCGTCGGAGACCCCTCGTTTTCTCCAGAGACGGGGGAAGGGTCTGCCTCCATCTCATCCTCCATCAAGCCCGCCTTGTCAACTACAGGGGTACTAACGACACCACCTGTCTCCTGCACTGCCTCCTCCGTCACCACCTCAGAAGCTCTTCCTCGCCTACAAGCACTAGGGAGATGCCCAAAGCAGACACACGCCGGGCATCTGGGGGGAACCCACTCATACTCCACCTTCTGCATCAGGATCTGGCCAGTAGGGGTCCGGTACTTCAACTGCTCTGGCAGGCCCAGCCTAGCGTCAATCTCCACAAATATCCGAGCATACATCAATCAAGTCCTGAAGGCGGTGGCATCGTCCGCCTTAATCGGCTTGCCAATAAGGCTGGCAAGTCTCATAAGAAGGGGGACACTCCAGAAGCGAACCGGGAATTCAGGAAATCGAACCCACACAGGCACCGCATTCAGCACCTCCTTCTCACATCTCAAGTCAGGGGTCCATTGTTTCAGTATGATGAGACGTACATGGCCCTCCCTGGAGGATCCGAGCCACATCTTCTGCCATCCCAAATTTAACGAAGTAGAAGCCGTTCTCCTTGGAGAAGAACTCCATGCTACCCTTCGGCCTCCAGACTCTATCCGCATAACCGCGGATCTGCCCGTAGAAGGGCTTGCTCCCCAACACATATAACACTAAAGTATTCTCCCAAAATGCCGTCACCTTCGCCACTTCCTCAGCCGGAAAGTCGGTGCAGAGCTCACCCCCAACCGCCATAGGCGCAACATACTCCATCGATGCCGGAGTCTTAGCAACCCCCACCTTGCACGCATCTGCCCAGGACACAGGCCGCGGGCCCGAACTTCGAGGCAGGATCGTCGGGGCCGGCCGGGCACTCACGTTCGCAGCAGTCCCTCTCACCCCGATAACTGGGGCAGCCGCCCCTGTTGACCCCTTCGCTCGAGGCCTCCACGTAGTCCTGGCTTGTCCCTCCCGTTCCCCTGAGTGCGCCTGGCCCACCGTTGGTCCTGTTCTCCTGGCTATCCCTGACCTCCTGTCCGATCCCTGCGTAGAAGCTGAGCCCCTCCTAGTCTCAGAGATTTGCGATCGTTGCCCACCACCTCGTCTTACCCTCCGATTTTGGACCGTAGTCCAAGCCCCCTCCTCACTCTGTCCATCCTCCGTTCCAGCCACCGTGTCCGTCGATTTTCTTTGAGCGGTGAACACCATAGGGGACCCCCCCCCCCCCAGAACCACCGCCGTCGATCCACCGGTCGAACCCGTGCTCGGTGGCCGAACCCCCAGAGCAACCGCCGTCCGCAGCCCTCCCCGGCCACCCCCCCCCCCCCCCCACCTGGGGTGGGTCGCCGGCGTCCGTCCGCCCCCGGGGGGGGGGGGGGGGGGTGGTTCGCCGGACCCCCCCGACCGCCCCTCTGGCCGCCAGCAGGCGGCAGCACACGAGCAGCAGCAGTAAACAGATTTTCCGGCGGCCGGCCGCCGCCGGCCGCCTCCAGCCGGTCGCCGCCGGCCGCCGCCGCCACCCCCTTGCCCTTCCCCCGGTCCGGAGGTCGATTGGCCGCCTCCTCGCTTCGATTTGGTGATGCCCTAGCAGAGCTAGGGTTCGCTTCCGAAACCGTCATCTTTTTTATTTATAACTGCACATCTTTACTATGCAAATCCTTTGTAGTGGTTCGTCTACCAGAGGTTCGAAGGGGAATGCTGGTAAGTTGTCTACCATGGTTTAGAGAAGACGACCTGTACCTCACCTGCTTATTATCTTTTGTGTCATCCAAGTCTCGTTGTTACCATACTACTTGGTGGATTAGTGTAAAAAAAAAAAAAAAAAAGATCCACGAAAATATTATCATGGTGGATTTAATACCTCATGTAACAGCAGCTGTCTGATATGAACAACATTTTGTCCAGTTTTTGTATGGAATAGCAAATGTCAGAACACAACCATCATTTTTGAGGGCCTGTGAATCAGCTTTTAACATATGTACTGAAAGTGGAGTGAAACATCATGTATCTCAAAGCCAGGTAATCCCCTTCAGCAACGGGTCATTATTCTAACAAGCTTTCAGCTGACAAAATTAACCGAGTGCGAGTTGTGATGTAGCTTGGTGATATCATTTGCGCAACCGTACCAAGCATGAGCGATGAAACAGTAAGTTGAACTATCAAATTTGAACAAGTATGCCATTTGTGCAACTGATTCTCACATGCACAACTATTACTGGCCATTCTCTCGGTTGAGAGTACATTCTTTCTCATTGATCTCATTTTCTGCCCTTCCATGCAGCTGCATCATATATTCCTTTTACTGGATGCTGATGAAGATGGAATGGTTAGCAGAGATGATTTCATGGCATCTCTATGGAGGAACCCTCTACTGATTGTGCTTTTTGCAGCCCATATTGAATGAAAAGGATTTGGCGAATCGCAATGTACGAGGTAGCTTATGACTCCAGCAGTTCCCTCGGAGAGTTTTTGTTGTGCAATATGATTGAAGGGCCGTGTATTAGAAGGTCCCCTGGTTTGATAGTAGGAAATTTCTTGTAAAATACAAAGTATTTGTTGACAGGCATCATTTGCAACATCTACAACATTGGCCATCTTTATATCACATTGTGGTGCACCCATCTTTCGACTTTGATTCATTTTTGGAGCATGGGAACTCGTTGTCGCGTGTAAATGATTAGAAGGTAACAGCAAGATTAATTAAAAAAAAACATATTTTACATCCAAACATAAGTACATGAAATGGAAGAATCAAGAAAATATAGACTAAAGTAAAAAAAGACATCTGCAGCAATATGAGTCGAGGGTCTATTGAGACAGTGGAGTTGAACTATCAAAGTTTGGAGACTTTGATAGGAAAAAAAAGAAAATCAATTTCTTTTTGCTAGTAAAAAAAAGACAATCGTTTGGAGACTTTTTTATAAAGTTTGATGTAGTCGTCATATGTAATTTATCAGCTTTAGGGACTCGTTTGGTTCGCCCAATGGAAGAGGAAGAAAATCAATTTCTTGACATTTTTTTTCCTTTGAAAAAGTATAATTTTTATTGATTTTTCTTTTTCATGTTTGGAAATGTCAAAAAAAATGAAAAACGTGAATATTTAAATGTGAAAAAATAATTTATTGTTTGGATGGATAGAATTATTTTATTTCCTATTTTTTTCTTCTATTTGAAATCACTTTTCTCTCTTCTCCAATTCTTTTGACACCCAAAGAAAGTAATCATTTTTTTTTTCCAATCCGATGATTTCGTGAACCAAATGATGCCTAGGAGTAAATTAATGTATGTAAAATTACATGAGTGGAATTATCAGTTTTCCTTTTTCTAATAGTGAATAAAATGGAGAGACGAAAAAAAAAAAAAAGCATAATCAACTAATTAGTCAAGTCTAAAGTGTAGTTATTACTAAGAAAATTTCTGTTGAAAGCATTAAAGTACAACGAAATTTCACTGACAGCATATAGTTTCGAAAACATACAAACAAAGCACTGGGATGCCCCTTTAGAACGTTTGATGTAAAAAAATTTAAAATGTCATTCGAAATGGTGTTTTGTTTATACAAATTTGTTTAACACAGTTAATCACCCAAAAGAACCAACAAATAATCGACAAATATAATATATATATAAAACATCAAAAAACGTTATTTGGAATCACGTTACGTCCTTTTAAAGAGTGTTTTTCCATGAAGAGGGGGAGGTCATCAAGAGGAAAAAAAACACACTATCTGATGCAAAATTTCAATACGTAAAACAATGGCAGTTCAAGTGACAAGACAATGAATATGCTACATGAAAAGGAATCAACTCCACTTCATGCTCGACCAGCTGCAAACTAAATAATAGTCACAACTATCTATAAATTCATCATGCAAATCTTTTATGTAGGTAATCATGAAGCACATAGCTAGCATAATGAGAAGCCCACACAAATTAAAGTTTAGATTATGGTGTCAGTTTCGGGTTTAAGTCCTCATATATCCAATTAAAAAATTTAGATCCTAAAAAATAAATTTTGTTTTCTTTTTTTCATTATATCCTCTCTAATCTATATTAAAATTTTCATTAACAAACATAAAAAGAGGGCATAATAGAAAAAAAAAAAAAAAAAGGATATAAACTTTTAAATTGAACATATTAGGACTTAAATTCTAAATTGATATAAAATTCAGGATCTGAACACTGATTAGTCCAAAAATTAATCTACAAAACCGGCAACTAGGCTCAAAGACCACACAAATTAAAGTATGTTATTATACAGCTAGCATTATAAAATGGATTCAACAATGAACCCACTGATCGGCAATAAGAAAAACGACCTTTTGGAAGGATGTTTTACGTTTCTTTGTAAGGACGTTTTTTTATGTGAGAAATGTAATTCCAAAAGACTTTTTTAATATTTTATTTTTTTTTTGTTGGTTATTTGTTAGTTCTTATGGGTGATTAAATGTGCCTAACATAATACAAAGTGTCCTTTTAAAGGATGCTTTAATTATTTTTTTACAAAACGTCCTTCAAAGAGTCGTTCCAATGTTTTGAGGGCAATTTTTTTAAACTTTATGCTATCAGTTAACTTTTGTTAAACATTAATACTTTCAACCAAATTTCCATAAATACTATGAACTTTATACGCTACCACTCTGCTACATTCTAATATTCCACAATTTAATATGTCAATCTAATATTCCGATGTGATATTCATACCCTACAAACTTAATATATTACTTTGGTGGCTCAATCATCACTGTATTAATTGATATTTGGGAACAATTTCTTAATTTTCTCCAACTCAATGTACACCTAAATCCACATATCTCACTTAAAATAAAATAAAATAAAAAGTCTCGACAATTTTTTTTCATTCTTCATCCATTAGTGTAGTGTTTAAACTAGGATTTACTTTAATTTATAAATCCCAGCTCGAACTCTAATTTATTCCTATTTGTTATATCGTAGGAAAAGATGCAAGCCCTTATTAAAATGAATATTCATGTCCGTGAAGGTGTAGCCTGTTGGGTACATCGAAGGTCCCGTAGGGATAGACACAGTAATTTTTCTCTTTGACGTTGTTCGTTGGCTCGGAAAAAAGAACATCTAAAAGAATTGAACATTAATGAAGAAATCATATATTGTCTCCAATTGGTCATTCAAGATATAGATGAACATTGATTATATAATTAGATTTTTTTTTTTTTGAGTGATTCACTAACTACTCATGTAGTATGCTCATTAAAATTGAGGTAGAAACTTATTTTAATACCAAAAATACCCCTATGTAATCAGAATATTTTTCCCGTTATATATAATTTAATAATAAAAATTTCATTTACATATGAGTTTAAAACAAAATGAATGCTACAATTTTTAGCTCTATAAAATAGTTTGAATATCCTTTAAAAGGCAATACATTATAAATTAAGGTTTAGAAGCATTTTAGTATATATATTTTTTAAACGACAATGATATCTTGCTTACGGCTTGTGACTGTAGACGTGATCGCGGGACCACGTGACAGCCGACCCTCTTTATTATCATCGGGCTCCATTTTTTTAAAATTCGGACCAAGTGGCCAATGGAAGGTCTCACGCCCACGGTCACAAGCTGCGGATGTAGCATCTTCAGTCTTTAAAATACTAAAATATAATTTATTTTATTTTATTTACACCATTATATATAAGTTTAAATATATTCGTTATTAAGCATCCTCGAATATTTTGAAACACAAGGGGAGAAGTGAATGATATATCATTCCGTGGACGTAGCTGCAGCACTCTCGGCCGCTTCGGGGACAGTGTGCCCCCCGGCCTGATCCTGCGCCTTCTTGAACAGCTTGTGCCGGACGTGCTGCGCGAACGTCCGCGGCGGGTACTTGGCGGGGCTCCCCTCGCCGACGAGCTCCGCGAGCGGCTCCAGCACGACCTTCTCCTCGGGGGGCTCGCAGAACACGGCCCAGGAGATGCGCACCTTCTCCTTGTTCACCAGCCCCCTGTGGAGCACGCTCCTGTACCTGCCGTTGCTCAGGATCTCCAGCGCGTCGCCCACGTGCACGACGAGGGAGCGGGGGACCAGCCTCGCGGTCACCCACCTCCCGCCGCGGAAGACCTGCAGCCCCGGGACGTCGTTGTGGAGGATGAAGGAGAGGGCGCTCACGTCGGTGTGCGCCTCCACGCCGAGCGCCAGCTCGGGCTGGGGGCACCTGGGGTAGTAGTTGATCTTCATCTGCATCAGCAGGTCCTCCATTCCTCCCAGCTTCTTCTCCAGCTTGTCTTCCTCGAGTCCTAGG
The DNA here is from genome assembly GCA_029216955.1 of Iris pallida. Taxonomy (NCBI): domain Eukaryota; kingdom Viridiplantae; phylum Streptophyta; class Magnoliopsida; order Asparagales; family Iridaceae; genus Iris; species Iris pallida. Next base: position 100,181 of record JANAVB010011799.1, on the reverse strand, counting down.
CCCAGGGAAAGCATGGACAGCATCTTGGTCACCACCACCCTCAGTTTCTCTGCAAACTCCGTCATCACCTCGCTATGCGCGCGCGCAACCAATACACATGTTAACTAATCGATCAAAATTGAGATCAAGGAATGTGAGTAAAAAAAATCATTACACAATTAATAATTTCTTCTCTAAAGAGACGAGTTCAACACTGCTAGGTTGTCTACGGTTTGTGACCGTGGACGTGATTGTAGGCCACGTGGCATTTTTTTATTGGCTTCGTGGACCAGATTTTAATGAGGTGAGGTCCGGTGATAACAGCGGAGGGGCCAATAGTTGGCTCACATGGCTAAGGGCGGAATCAAGAATCTGAGTTGGGGTAGACTAGAGTGATTAGGGTGGGATTGGTATAGCTTTACTCACAAAAATTATATATGAAAAAAATTAATTAAATTTTTTTGGGGGGTGGGCTGGAGCCCACCCAGCCCTTCACATGGGTCCGTCCATGGTCGGATCCAGAACTATAGTTGGGGTGGGTTGGCAAAGATTTTGGGAGGCCGGGAGTAGATAAATGTATAGCTGTCAAGACGGGCCGGCGGGACGGGGCGGTCCTTAACCCACCATAACCCACTATTTGGCGGGACGGGACAGGCCAACCCACCATTTTGGCGGACTGAAAAAATTTCAACCCAGCCCAACCCACCGGCGGACCGCGGGCTAGGCGGGCCGGCCCGCTTAATTTTTTAAAATTTTTAATTATTGTTTAGTTTCTTAAAAGAAAAAAAATCATATATATAATATTTTCTACTCACTCTCATATGCATCAAATTACACGTAAAATACAAGAAACATTATAATAGTAGATATTTCTTTAAAGCACCTTCATTCATGTAAATAGATAACCAAATTTAATATTGTATACGTCATTACTTGCATTAAATGAGAATTTTTATCATTTATAATACATATCTCATATATGTACTAAATAAAAAATTAAAAATTTTATAAAAAAATAGATGGCGGACCAACCCACTTGGCCCGCGGGCTAGCCCACCGCGGGATGGGCTACTAGCGGACCAGCCCACCTAGGTCCGCCTGTTTGGCGGGCTCCTAAATGCTCGGTCTAACCCACCTTTTTGGCGGACGGGGCGGGCCGGCCCAACGGGCCTAGCCCATTTTGACAGCTCTAGATAAATGTATATAAAAAAAACAAAAAAAAAAATTATATGGAAAAAATGTAAAAAAAAAAAAAAATTGAGCCCACCCCATCCAACCTTTGATCCACCTCTGGCATGCACGTGGCCCTGCGGTCACGCTCACGATCATAAACTGATGACAAAATATTATTTCGGTTGTTTCAAATCATTAATTACACACAAAATAATATTTTGCATGTGATCGTAGAACACGTGGTCGAATTCCATCCCATTGGTTCTCCTATTTGCTGGACATGTTACCAAAATTTTTGTCAACAGAACGGTAACACACGACATGCGGTCACAGACGACGGGCAAAATAGCAGCGCATGGCTACTAATTAACTTACTTGTAGTCAGCAGGCTCCTTAGGCCAGATGGAGAGATCAACCTTGTCGGGTGGAAAGATCAAGTGGAAGAAGTAGTCCTCCCACTCCAGCTGGCCGCTGGCGTTGTTGGCCAGCTTGCTCCCGTACCCCTGGATCTTCCCCTCCGACTGGTTGTTCGCGTACCGCTCCTTCGCCTCGACCGGCAGGTCGAAGAACCCCTTCCCCGCCGCACGCACCCTCTCGATCAGCTCCAGCGGTATCCCGTGGTTCACGACGTGCATCACCCCCCACTCCGCCGCCGCCGCCTTCACGCCCTCCACGCACTGCAGCCTCTCCTTCTCGTCCCCGGAGTCGAAGCCCTTGAGGTCGACTATAGGGATCTGGGGGCCCTCCTCGGCCTTCTTGACCTCCTCCAGGGCGTCGCCGAGGCTGTCGTCGCGCTCCCACTCGGGGCGTACGTACTCGGTCGGGATCGAGGCCAGGCCGATGCTCGCTAGGCTCTCGACCCTCGCCGGCAGCGCGGCGCGACCTCGTTCCTTGACATCTTAAGTTCTTCTGGTGTTTTTGTGATTGACTGTTGTCTCATGATGACACGTTAGCTAGCTAGCAATATATAGCAAGCGTGCATGGAGTCTTAAAGGAGGAAGGGAAGGGGTCTACCAAACAAGTCCTACTATTTTTCTTTCACTCCAAAGGAAATGCTGTTAGAGTGCGGTTGGACGGGTGGGTTTGACGGGTGGGTCGGGGCCGGAGGATGCAGCGTGCCAGCGACCGACTCCAACGAGCAGGTGCACATGACACCAAAGGGACGCGGCCAACTGACCAGAGAGGTGCGGTGCAGCCAGGGGATGCGCATGCCATTATAACTTGGCTTAATTAACCAACCAAGAATGCAACAAATATTTGGACGCATCGAACTCCAAGAGCCCGACTATATATGAACAAGAATTAAAACTTGGTCAA
>JANAVB010011799.1:0-96867 GCA_029216955.1 Iris pallida | reverse complement strand
TCTCTCTCTCTATAATATATAATAGAATATATATATATATATATAGATATATATATATATATATATATATAAACTAATTTTTATTCGGTTTTGGTTTTGGACCAAATCGAAATCCAACTCAAAACTGAAACAAAATAAAAAATAATAGTATTTTTAAAATCGAAACCAAACCGATTTTTTAAAAAAACCGAACCGAATCTCTTATTTTGTTCGGTTCGGTTCAATTTTCGGTCGAAAATCGGATAATGCTCACTTCTAATTAGGACTACGTTTTAGACTGTACTTTTGGACCGTCCATCATGTGTCAATCTTATTGGCAGATCAATCGATGACCAATCCGAACAAATAGAAAAAAGACAATGGATATTGACACATGATATGAGATCACGACTTGTGGTCTAAATCCTTAAGTTAAATAGCATTTTCTTAGGTGACGACTGACATTGACATCTTTCCTTTCCGAACTCGTGGGTATGTAGCATGGAATCGCCGACGAATCTTCGATTCCCGCTCCGGCATCGGAAACGGAAGCGTCTGGAATCGCTCAGAATCGTCCAGGAATCGCGATTCCCCGAAAGTGAAGTTTGGAATCACTGTGGAAGTGCACGATTCAGAGTTGGAAGCGAATTGTTTATAGATCGGAAGCGCTTTCCTCGTTGCAGACTTGCAGGCAGTTTTCTAAATGGAGAAGATGAAGAGATTTGTCGCACGCGGTTTGTTTTGTAGGCTTTTTTAATTTCTCTTGGCCCAAATTTGGTATTTCATGATATATATATGTCATGACCCGCATCCAAATATACGGGTACGAATACGTTGGCCATGTCCAACCTACGCTGCAGTATCGACGGTAGAGCGCTGTCAAGTACCTTATACTAACTACAACATCTAAAAGATCCATAACTATAATGGTACTCATATCACATCACAAATGTTAAGGAAGATAAGACAAGAAAGCTAGCAATATCATTAGAACAACTAGAATAAGGATCATATGAGACAAGAATGAAACAGAGGAAAAACAATAACAAAACTAAAATAACTACCAGACCTAAAACTCCTGAAAGACAACTAACGGTGAAAGAATATCGAGATCTGCCTCAACTATCATCATCCTAGTCCAATAATAAGGGCATAACAACTCCTAAAAATATTGTCAATGTATCCAATCAGGATGAAAACGAGTAAATAAACTAACAACAGTTTCATGTGAATTGACAAATTCTATAAGAGACAATTATAATAAAATACAAGATAAAATATCAAGACTGGAATATATATATGATATGTAAAACTGGATATTATATCAGGATATGAGATACTGGAATGTAGAACAGTACGGTAGTATCTGATGTATATTGTAAATATAAATTGTGTCTTGAGATATTAGAGCATTATGTGATCGGCCTAGGAACTTGTACAAGAATATGGCCTGGCTAGTCATACATGAGATGTATGACTAACAATTGGCTAATCATACGTGGGTTGTATGATTAACACTCACATGAAACACGCATGGCGGGGTATGATCACTTAACCTCTAATAACTCCCCATCCCAAAGTAGTATAATGGATCTGGACATGTCACGTTATGATGCGGGATTCTGTAAGAGGGTAGCAAATCCTCTTAGGAATCGACGTCTATATAAGTACAAGAAAATAAGATCGAACAATGTACCAATATACCACAGTAACCCAGGAATGGCATCTCATGACAGGATCCGACATATACTAGTCCGTGTACCATTGTGTCGGGAATCAAATAAAATACTACAACTGAATCGGATATAGCAGATATCAAGACAATAAAAACTATCAGAGAATATACTCGCCTGCTGTCCGGAGTGTACGCATGGGCTGTGGGGTTCGTCGGCTGCAAGGAGCTTCGTTGTGGCCGTACGGGGTGGTCGCCGGAGCTGCCACCGCGGTTGCTGCTATCGCAGCTGCAGCTTGCTGCTGCTGTCGCTGTAGCCTGCAGCTACTCCTGCTGTACCATCCGAGGGGAGAAGGAGGAGGAGAAGAAGAAGGTGAAGATGATGATGATGGTGGAGAATGATGGTGATGGTGAGAGTGATGGTGGTGGTGGTGATGTTAATGGTGAGGGTGATGGTGATAATAATGGTGATGATGATGATAAAAAAGAAAAGGAGAGGACGGGGTGATGTCGGCTGTGATGGAAGCGGGGGAGAGGAGTGTTGGCCGATGGTGATGGAGGTTGTGTGTGTGTGTGAGAAAAAAGGAGAGAGAGAGTGATATGTTATATTAGAAAGAGAGAGAGAAAGAGATATTTGTATACATATTATTAGAAAAAGAGGGAGATAGAGTAGTATCTTCACAAGAGAGAGAAATTTTGGGGATATGGGCCGGCCAATGGGGTGTGTGTGTGTGAGTGTGTACTATATAGGAATGAGTGGTGGGGATGAGTGGAGTTAAAAATAAAGGGCCAAGATTTTGTGTAGCTATATTAAGTTATTCTTTAGGAATTTGTCCAATAGAATTGTCATTGAATATTTTAAGTGGAAACACTAGGCGTTTGGTATTTTGTAGGGGGATGAGTGTAGCTCCCCTTCCCGAAAAGTTTAAAATATTTTATTTTTATTTTATTTATTTTATTAGGTGATTTTAGATTTTATAAATAATTATTTAGTTAATTATTACGGTAGATGGTTTTAGCCATGGTTATGAATTGGAGTAAAAGACGGCTAGGAATCATGACACGAGTAGTGCAGTAGTGTGCCTTGACTAGTGTATTAGCCATGGTAGGGAAGACCGAGCCATAGAGACGTCCTAACTAGAAAAATCAGGCCAAGTTGCGACTTAACTGTACAGAAAATTTTATTTATTATTTAATTATATTATTGAGTTTTAGGGAACCCGGTTGTACTGAACCTGACCAGATTGGGCTCAAGTCAAATCCAAGCCTATGTAGGCATGTAGTGGGAACAAACACGACCTTGTAGACATGTTTGGTAAATACAATTATTTTGTATATATTTAGGAATTGGCGATTTGTATTTATTAAATCATTTATTATATATATATATATATATATATATATATATATATATATATATATATAATATATATATATATATATATATAGGTGTATATATATTTTCTATAAATAAGATACTATATTATGAATATATATTATTAGGATATATTTTTGGCTGTTGTGAATATTCATTGTTGTAATGGTAGGTATGCATGGAAGTTATGTACATATAAATATACATTATCTACGTGTGTATGCGTATGTATATATATAAATATATATATTATACGTGTATATGTGTATATGTGTGTGTATATATATATATATATATATATATATATATATATATATATATATATATATTTTTTTTTTTTTTTTTTTTTTTTTTTTTTTTATATATATATATATATATATATATATATATATATATATATATATAATACGCGTGTGTATGGATATACATATATATAAATAGATATTATATACGTATATAAGTGTTTGTATAGATAAATATATATAAATATGTGTGTATGTGAATATGTATATAAATGAATATATATGAATATATATATTTTGAACGTGTATGAATATATAAATAAAGATTATATATTATGTAGGTGTGTGAATATGTATAAAAATATATTATATATTTATGTATATGTGTGTGTGTGTGTATATATATATATATATATATATATATATATATATATATATATATATATATTATACAATAGAAAGGAATAAATGAAGAAAGCAAAAAGAAAATCCAGCCCGACCGACCAAGTGGGCCTCAGGCCTGAGCAACCCGAACAGCTGCTGACCTACACAAGTAAAACCCTGTAATAGCAAAACCCTTCCCAACCGAGCCCATTAGAGACCCAGGCCCGAGCGGGCACCTCCCCTCTATTCCAAAACTGAGCTGAACCCACCCCCGCGCTCTGATTATCCGTAAGTATAAATATATACGAGAGAGAGGGAGCGAGAAACCCTAACCCAACTCCAACCCAGCGCCGACCTGGCCATGGCATCGCCGCGTGCCACCACGGGGCCACCGGAGGCCGGCCAGGTCACCTGACCGCGAGGCAGCCGCGCGCGCGGAGGCGGTCGACAGTAGTAGTGACGGTTTGGAAAGGTCGACTTCGCGTGAAGGGTTCTCCCCGATCGCTCGACGGTTTGTCGAGCCGATTGCTCAGGTATGACCCCAACACGACCATCTTCAAACCCTAACTGTTAATTTCTGTTACAAACATGCGATCGACCCAGGAAATCGACGTGAAGTCGATGGAAAATCAGCCCAAAATAGGGCAGAGATCTCAGTCCATACACCCATGTTCGAAGATCAATTTCGGTCGATCTTGTAACAATTTAGAAGTTGTACTTGAATATAGTTATAGACCACATATAGAACTCTAAAACCTTTTAGATAGATTAATTTTTCGATCACTGTATAAAGAGTAGTTGGATTGTAAAGTTACCGAAAAACCCGTTTTCAGAAATGTGAAATTTCAATAAAATCCTCCGATACCACGTCCGTCCCGCCATTTCGGGCGACGTGGTCGCGAACCGAAAGCATCGAAAGGTGCGTAACGGCTTCGTGGTCGTGTGGGCTTTGACGGAATTTGAATTGGTCGCGTGCGCGACGAATTTTATGCGTATCCGTCGAAATTCACCGTATCGTGCACTTTGCAAATTCTTAAATTACTTTGTGCACGCTCGTCAGATCGAGACGAAACTTACGCCAACAGGACCGTATCATTTTTCTGGTCCTGTATGCCAAGTTTTGTTCGATTCTGAGACAGTCAATAAAATCACCGTTTTGCGGGCCCCACGGTCCCACTCAACAGGCGATTTTGTGCACGGTCCCGCTGGAATCCAACTCTGGACATACGGTTGGGTTTGTATCGGAAAATCGAATCCGTTGACATATAGTTTGACGACTTTAGAGACCGTTGACTCTGGCACGCTTTTCGGTGCAAAGCAGGTCCAACGGCGGACATGTTCTTGCCCGAAATTACCGTTTTGCTCCTGTGTCCAGAATTGGACTTAAGGACAGGCGATCCTAGCTAATTTGACTATTCTAAGAATGTTGGTACTATTTATTTCAGCATCTGGATACTTTTGCATGTGTTGACTGATTGTGGCTCGTTGAGTGGTATAGTGTTATTGGTTTCTCCAGCTAAGGACCTCAGGCAAGTGTACTTTCTGATTGCTTTCGATTCATAGTAGTCTTTTCATGTCATGTCTATACATATATCTTGCTGCTTGTTGACACGCTCGTCACACGGAGTTGTCGGAAGGAAAAATATCTTAGTATACATGTGGACTACCCAGAAATATCCCAATATGTCTATTCGTGAATAATAGCATCTGCACACGACACGTGTAGATGCCGAATTTATCTTCTAGCCGTTCACATGTCGAAACAGATATTTCACACCACCTAGGTATATGTCTTTTATTTTTTCTTTACTTCTATATCGTGCTATGTCATCAGTTATCTTCCAGATTTTATCTCTCATATGTTATCTTCAAGTCTTGTTAATTCTATTGTGTTATCGTATTGTCGTTGGTTTGTGTACGTGTTCCATTTCTGACTGGAAACCAACATTTTTCAGGTTTATCCGCGATCACTCTTAGCACTGGGGAAGGCTTGGATATGCTGAGGACAACCTAGAAATAGAAAGCAATTGTATCAATTTCATTAATTGTAAAATCTTGTAATTTCTTTAAATGTTGTAACTGTTGTAATAAACTTAGAAATGTGAATGAGCATCAAATGTTATTTCTTGAGTATTTATTTCTTGCAGGCTTGACAGCGTTCTACCGCCGACTCTGCGGCGTAGGCTGGCTTGGACACGTCTCGTATCCGAAAAGCGGGTGCGGGTCGTGACAATGAGTGCTAGTATTCATGAGAGGACAACATGAAGCTTGGGTTTGGTTCAAATGAGTCGGGTCGGGCCAAAATCGGGTTTGATGTAATAAATGGCTTAATTTAGCCACTTATGATCACGGGTAAATAAGTAGCATGTGAGGGCTCAATTGAATGGGACATAAAAGTCATTTGGATAGTAGGCTTAATGTGGGCTGTGTCCATATCTTGGGTCGACGGGTTTGGGTTGAAATGGTATCCCCAATTCAAGTCAGAAATAAATATGACTTCGTGGGATGAATTAAGATTGGGTCTTGTGTCAGAAAAAATGTACGATGCAAGTGAAGCACAAGATGGTGTGTCTGAGAGGGACACAAAGGCATGTGTGTAGGGTGCCTCGAATAGATCATACACGAGAAGTTGGTTTTGAAAAAACGACTAGTCTTGTGCTCCTAAATTTAACGTCACGGCAACGTGCATATGATGATCAAAGATAAAAGTAAAAAATTACTAATAATTATTCAACGATCAAATGGCCTAAATTGATCTGAAGTTGTACGATACAAAAAGAGCACAAGAGAACAAGTTTGAATGAGACATGATATATCAAAATAAAGATAATCTTGTCTACTACAAACTCATGAATGAAGTTTTTAGAGTTTGACATCTCTGACGCTCCAGAAATCAAAGTAACAAAAAAGAGCATTTAATGATCAAAAAATAATTAAATAAAAATGAATTATCGAAAATAATTCATTTAGAAAATTTTAAAAAAATCCCTAAAATTCAGGGGGCTCACATCCTACCCACCTTATAAGAATTTTTTCCTCGAAATTAAAGGTTGGTAGTAGGGTTAAAACATGATAGAAAGTTTAGACGATATCTTAGGCACGATCAAAGAACGACGAGTTTTGCACGATCAAGATAATCAGTTCAGAATTACTTAGGCACGACTAATAATTTTGGCACGATAGAATCACGAGAATTTTAGATAAGATTCGAGGAATCAAATCATGGTCAGAAAAGAATTTTGGTACGATAAAAAAACCAACGTGGTCAAAATCGTAATTCGACATGATTATAAATAAGATCAGTCTAACCTTGGTCAACAATATTACATATGATGAAGACTATGATAGCAGTCTAGGCATGACCAAATATGAGATTTCGGTATGATCAAGGATAGCATGAAGCTTAAACAAGATTGGAACAAAACTTAGTCATTGGTAAGAATTAAATCGAAAGTTAAAGCACGAGTGGTAATAGCATTGAAATCCAATCACGAATAAAAATTTAAGTCTCAATATGATCTAAGTTGATCAATTCTTGGTTAAACAAGATTTAGACAAGATGAAGAACAAGGTCATCAAAGTCTGAGTACGAGCATCCGTAGATGGAAATTCAGGTCACAATTGAATTTGAAGTCATTTAAGTCTAGACAACAATCAAGTCTCTTTGGCACGATATACAAGACGACCAAAATCGATTGGTCATAAATAGAGGGGATCAAAATCTTAATGATATTAAAATTTAAGAAATAATTCAAGGATAAGGAAATTGAATTTCTTCCGTTATGATAGAAAAGCAAAATGTAGGATTTGTACAAGGAAGTCGGGGTAATCATCTCGCTCTGCTCAACTACTACCAAGATCCAAAAAAATTAGTCAAAAAGATGACCACTCATGAAGCATATTCTTGTTATAAATCTCGTTTAATCTTTTTTTCACCAGATTTGTAATCCTTTCGACTTAATCATCTTGAAAGTCCGAATTCCTCTACATTGTTCTAAGTTTTAATTTAATCCTTGTATCAGAATTTATAAAACTCTTGGGCATTGTCCAAATCTACACTTCTCCTATTAATGCCACTACAACTTAAAATTCATTCCTCATTATATAAATCAATCTCCACATATCTTTCAATTGTACCTTCAGATATTGCTCTTCTTAAATTTGGTAATCTTAGTAACTCAATTTTTTTATCAGTTCTCAATCATTATCTACTAATACTTATTTAATTTAGTATCATCATTGCATGCAATCATAATATCCTTTCCATGTATCTTAAATTCCTAAATTTAGTACCTTGCCTTAATTCAAAATGAAACATCTCAAGAATCATTGACTTAAAAATATTTAGGTTCTCAAAATCCAGTCATCCTCGAATATCCTCATCAGCTGTAACAATACAACTATAAAAGATTACAGTTTTATGCACACTCCAATTCTTGAAATTATTCTTCGTTCCTCTTAAAACAATCCATACTCAAAATAATTCTCTAAGTGTAATCGTTTTTCCCAATTGATAATACATGCCTCTTGATTTCATTTCCAATCTCATTAATATTTCATCCCAAATTTTATCTAAATGTCCAACATCTCATATTCCTACCAAGATACCACTCGATAACAAATTCGTCTTCCACAAGATAGATGATTATGATACTTCCTCGACTTTTTTTCCCATGGTACAGAGATATGAGAATTTTAAAATTTTCAAAATGTAGGTGACAGATGTAGATACGAGATAGTTGATCGATGTAAGTAGGACAAGGTTAATTAAGACAAGAGAATAATGGTAAGACAAGAAATAATGGTAGTAATTGTTCTTGCTCATTTGGTCAAAAGAAATGAATCAATTTAAGATATGATCTGATAACCATACACGTCTATCCGAATCATGTTGCCAGAATTTTCGTCAAGCCAGTAAGCATAGCTGCAATAAACGATAGAGTCCATAACTAAGGTATACACCCTATAATTATGTTATCTAGATTCCTTACTATGCCAACCGGTAAGGCTGCAAGAAAATCTAAATTCTATAACTATGATAGTATACCCAAAATCAGACTCCATGTCCTCGTCATGCTAGCTTGTATGACTGCGATAAATTCTAAACTCCATAAATAAAGTAGACATTTACCCTTCTCATCGTACTCATCAAATATGTTATCAGAATATATCTTAACTCAATTCATAAAAACTTATCTAGAAACAAAATTAAAGTCAACAACGAACATCAAGATTCGAAATTTTTATCAGCTAATCAAGGATAAGTAAATGGAAACAAGCGAAAATAGATTTTGAGGTAGGGTTTAGAGGGAGGTGCTCAGGGGATGTCCCAAAGGTACTATCTAGATCAAGATTCCTGGGATATAATCTAAAACAATTCTTAACCTTTATGTAAGATTGACTAATCATATTCTATTCTCAACCTAGATGATATATAAGTTCAACTTCTACCTTCTAGTTCCCTCTGGGGTCCATAAACACATCCCAATGCAAGAATAGGGTTCGATAACGGACAGATATTTCAAAATCAGGACGAATAGAAGCAAGTGAAAAAATAGACTCAAAAACTTTCAAAATAAGACTCCTAGGGGTCATCCCTAGAATCTATCAAGAGTTCCTAATATGTGGCTGAGTACCAAAATCCTAAAATATTCCATGACTCAATCTTAATCCTAGGACATGCTTGCAGTAGTACAGATAAGCTCAAGTACTACCACGATTTCGTATTAGTAGCAAAGACTGACCTGTATGGGCCACCACTAAAAATATGTCACGACCCGCACCCAGATATACGGGTACGAATACGTGGGCCACACCCAGCCTATGCTGCAGTATCGACGGTAGAGCGCTGTTAAGTACCCGATACTAACTACAACATCTAAAAGATCCATAACTATAATGGTACTCATATCATATCACAAATGCTAAGGAAGATAAGACAAGAAAGATAACAATATCACTAGAACACTAGAATCTACAAAAGGATCATATGAGACAAGAATGAAACAGAGAAAAAATAATAACAAAACTAAAATAACTACCAGACCTAGAACTCCTAGAAGACAACTCACGGTGAAAGAATATCAAGATCTGCCTCAACTAGCATCATCCTGTAGTCCAATAATGAGCGTATAACAACTCCTAAAAATATTGTCAACGTATCCAATCAGGATGGAAATGAGTACATAAACTAAGCAGTTCCATATTCAATTGACAAATTCTATAAGAGACAATTATAATAAAATACAAGATAAAATATCAAGACTGGAATATAAACAGGATATGTAAAACTGGATATCATGTCAGGGTATGAGATACTGGAATGTAGAACAGTATGGTAATATTTGATGTATAATATAAATATAAACAGTGCCTTGAGATATTAGAACATTATGTGATCGGCTTAGGAACTTGCACAAGAATATGGCCTGGCTAGTCATACGTGAGATGTATGACTAACAATTGGCTAATCATACATGGGTTGTATAATTAACACTCACATGAAACACGCATGGTGGGGTATGATCACATAACCTCTAATAACTCCCCATCCTCGAGTAGTATAATGTATCCGGATATGTCACGTCATGATGCGGGATTCTCTAAGAGGGTAGCAAATTCCCTTAGGAATCAGCGTCTATACAAGTACAAGAAAACAAGATCGAACAATGTACCAATATACCATAGTAATCCAAGAATGACGTCTCATGACATGAGGATCTGACGTATACTAGTCAGTGTACCATCGTGTCGAAAATCAAGTAAAAGACTACAACTAAATCGGATATAGCAGATATCAAGACAATAAAAACTATCAGAGAATATACAGAGTTACTTAGTGTTCCAGAGTAAAATATATATATATATATAAATACATTAATTCTTTGCTTCTATGCCTATTCTAGGTCAAACTCAGTCAAACTAAGTCAAACTTGGTAAAAGATTGACTTACAGTTGACTTTGGTCAACTGGTCAACTCCTAGTCCATTCTAGGTTAAACTAGGTCAAAGCTAGCCTCTATAATCATCCACATGATCAACTTATCAATTTCAGTGATGTAAAATCACTAGAATCGACGGATCTCAATTCCGATGCACGGATCTCAAAATACGAACCAAAAAGAGAAGTATTATAACAAATGGTGATAGATAACGAAAAAAGTCTACAAATGTTGTCGAATGATGAAACAAACATCACTAACGTATCCAGAATGGTCAAAATAGTTAGAATAGCCTACCCATAAGTCCAATTTGGATACAGGGGCAAAAAAATAATTTTGAGTCAAAACGGTGTCCGTGTTGGACCCACTTTGCACCGAAAAATGTGCCAAGATAAAAGTCCAAAAAACCTAGCAAAATATATGTCCACGAATCCAGAATGACGATATGAACTCACGGTATATCCGAAATTGGATTTCGATGGCCCGATCTCAAATTGGTCCGTTGACCCGGATATTGGAATTCGATTTGCACAAAAATACGTGCCAGAACCAAAGTCCACTAAATCTAGCAAAGTATATGTCAACGAGTCCAGAATGACGATACGAACTCAACGGTATATCCTGTAGCTCCCCTTCCCAGAATTTTGAAATATTTTTTTATTTATTTATTTGATTTAAATGGTAATTTTAGAATTTTGTAAATAATTATTTTAATTAATTATTACGGTAGATGCCTTTAGCCATGGTGGAGTTTTAGAGTACTAGACAGCTAGAAATCATGACACGGATAGTGCAGTGGCGTGCTTTGACTAGTGTATTAGCCCTGGTGGAAAAAGCCGAACCATAGTAATGTCCTAACTAGGAAAACCAGGCCAAGTTGTGACTTAACCCCTATAAATAGTTTATTTATTTATTAATTAATTTATTGATTTATAGAAGACCTGGTTGTACCAAAATAGTCCTGACTTGACCCGAACCAAACCCAGACCATGTAGACATATAGCGCGACCAAAAACGTCCATGTAGGTGTGCATTTATTTTACAAGAAAATATTTCGTATTTTATTAGTAGGCTAGTAAATATGTTACGATACATTTGTTATATAAATATACATATATATAATATGTGTTATCGATATTAAATTGGTTATTCTACTTTATAATAGGATGAACATTTCCTTGTAATATAATTCTAGATTTTTGGGATTTTATACTATAGGTATTTGTGTGTGTTTATTTGATTAGACGAAGTATATCAATCATTTTGTGTATATTTATTGTGTGTCCTTAATAGATAAATGGTTAATATCTTATATATATATATATATATATATATATATATATATATATATATATATATATATATATATATGTATGTATATATATACATACATATATATATATATATATATATATATATATATATATATATATATATATATATATAGATGGCCATATGTGTATATAATTATATTAATGATACAACTAATAATAAAACAGCAAACTCCCGAGCCCATCACAGAAATCCCAGCCCCAACTAAAGCACCCCCAACACAGTGGGCCCCAGGCTGAGCACATCCCAACAAACCTTTCCCTCCGCTCGGGCTTAATAGCCGGGTAATATAACTGTATATATAGGAGAATCGGAAAAACTCTCCAAACCCTAACCCGACTCAACGCCGCAACTTCCCAATGACCCCTGGCCGGAGTCAGACCCTAGGCGCGCCGCCCTGGGCTGCCGTCGGCCGCCGACAGCGTGGCCGAGCGCGCACAGGAAGCCTAAAAATCACGGCAGCAACAGTTTAGAAACAGGACAACAGCTTCAGTCCAAACACCAATATTTTAGGCCGCGGTTCTCCCTCCTCGGTCGATAAAACGTCGTCCCGATTGCTCAGGTATGACCCCAACACGAATATCTTCAAACCCCAATATATTTTCTGTTACAAACGTGCGATCGACCCAGGAAATCGACGTGAAGTCGATGGAAAATCAGTCCAAAATAGGACACATAATACAGTCCAATCACCCAAGTTTGACGATCGATTCTGATCGATCTAGTACCATGTTAGAAAAACTATTTGAAGACACTTTTAGACAACATATAGGGTTTCGTAATTCTTTTGTGGATTCGGAAATCATCGACTATGCGTCGAGAAATCGAATCCCAAAGTTTTCCAAAAACCTGTTTTAAAAACTAGAAATTTGTTCGATACGACGTGCATGCCGCCATTCCGGGCGACGTGGTCACGTACCGAAAGCTATGTAATGGCTTCGTGGTCATGTGGGCTTTGACGGAATTCAAATTGGTCGCGTGTACCGACGAATTTGATGCGTATCTGTCGAAATTCACCGTATCGACCATTTAGCAAATTCTCTAATTACTTTGTGCACGCTCGTCAGATCGAGACGAAACTTACGCCAATAGGACCATATCATTTTTCTGGTCCTGTATGCCAAGTTTGGTCCGATTCTGAGACGGTTGGTAAAATCGCGGTTTTGCGGTCCCCACGGTCCGACTCAACGGGTAATTTTGTGCATGGCCCGCCGAAATCCAACTCTGGATGTACGGTTGGGTTTGTATTGAAAAACTGAATCCGTAGACATATAGTTTGACGACTTTAGAGACCATTGACTCTGGCACGCTTTTCGGTATGAAACGGGTCCAACGGCGGACATCGTTTTTGCCCGAAATTACCATTTTGCTCCTGTGTCCAGAATTGGACTTAAGGACAGGCAATCCTAGCTAATTTGACTATTCTAAGAATGTTGGTAACATTTATTTCAGCTTTCGGAGACAGTTGTGATGACTTAGACTTTCTGACTTGTTGATTGGCGATACATTGTTGGTTCTCCGTGCAACCTCCAGGCAAGTATACCTTGCCAATTTGTACAATATAATTTATATGCATGTTCATCATCTCGTTGTGGTTCTTTTCCTTACATTCGTGATTACTTTATTCTATGTCTTGTACACTCATCCTGTTATGGTTTTACATTACATGTTTCTAGTTTCTTGTTCCTTTTCTATTATGATAGTTTTCTATCTGTTACACAGTGTTAGCCTCATATGTATTGCTTGATAGAGTCGTCTAGTCCTACACCATGATTTTCTCGACTTGATTATAACTTGACTTGACATGACTTGAGTAGAACTTGACTTTGACATTCTGTAGATTGTGAGTACTTACCTTGACTACAGTCTATATGATTTTATACTAGGATTGGCTACTGTCTTGGTCGTGAGTACTTGCCTTGACTGCAATTGAGACACTATAGATTGTGAGTACTTGCCTTGGCTGCAGTCTAAAGCTTGACCTATTAGCTATTTCTATTATGGCATGCCAGTGTCTTAGGATCCTTGTGTTTAGATCTTGAGTCTTGGTTCATTTGGTCTCGTTGGATATCCTTGATTGTTCTATACTTCTTGTATATTTGTACTGTTACATGTTGGCTTGTATATTATGTATCTTGCTAGTCCTCTGAGGACCTGATGATCTCTTCAGGTTTAGCGACTACATGGAGTTTAGTTAGCAGAGCGGGATGGTAGAGGATTGAGATGTACGATACAGGTATTCGCTTGTGATATTTCTTTATTATCCTTTTGTGCTTTATATTCAGTACCATGATATTCTCTGCTTATTTTATAGACTCATATCATTCTTAGAGTCTAATCGAACAATATGCTAATGGGCTGCAGACCATGACCCATAATTGTTCATTCTTGTTTTATTTGATTTTATGGATTG
The DNA here is from genome assembly GCA_029216955.1 of Iris pallida. Lineage (NCBI taxonomy): Eukaryota > Viridiplantae > Streptophyta > Magnoliopsida > Asparagales > Iridaceae > Iris > Iris pallida. Next base: position 82,530 of record JANAVB010011799.1, on the reverse strand, counting down.
AGATACAGCTTAGATTAGACATGATACCCATGACCTTGACAGCTTATACGTACTCAAGTCGGGCTGGAGTCCGCTCAATACATAGCTGGCTTGCTCACGAGCTTGCATCCGAAAAGCGGGTGCGGGTCGTGACAAGTTTTGTGGTGGCCCATGCAGGTCAGAGCATATTGTATCGGTTACATAACTGTACTGATACGAGCCTGCGATAATGACTAAACCTTTAGGAATCTCAATCCACTCTACTTTGAAAATTATTTTAGAAATCTCTATACCGTTCTTGAAACTCCATATTTACTCTCGATTATACTTCCTTGTTTTTCGTACCCTTGACTCTCGTCCCTTCCTATTTTGGAGTGACGAATGTTTGTGTTGTCTACAATTTATCAGAAATTCTTAGGTTATAGTATAATATGGTTTGATGTTTTGATTTTTGGTTGGTTGACAGATATGAGGGTATTAGAGATACAATATGCTATAAATATCTATGGATAATGATGTTAGCAACTAGTTGGATGTTACAAGATTTTAGTGACCGTATTTTGAGGAGTAGTATAACCAAAGGTGGGTAGGAGTCCTCAAGTATTCGAGGTTATAAATTTTTGGAGAAATTAAAGTTGAGGAGACTAAGGTAATAGTAGACTTTAAAATTTAAGGAATAGCTATGAACTAGAATTTCGAGGACGAAATTATTTTTAAGGTGGGTAAATTTGTAGCTCCCCTTCCCGGAATTTTGAAATATTTATTTATTTATTTATTTATTTATTTGATTTAAATGATAATTTTAGAATTTTGTAAATAATTATTTTAATTAATTATTACGGTAGATGCCTTTAGCCATGGTGGAGTTTTAGAGTACAAGACAGCTAGAAATCATGGCATGGATAGTGCAGTGGCGTGCTTTGGCTAGTGTATTAGCCCTGGTGGGAAAAATCGAACCATAGTAATGCCCTAACTAGGAAAACCAGGCCAAGTTACGACTTAACCCCTATAAATAGTTTATTTATTTATTAATTAATTTATTGATTTATAGAAGACATGGTTGTACCAAAATAGTCCTGACTTGACCCGAACCAAACCCAGACCATGTAGACATATAACGCGACCAAAAACGTCCATGTAGGTGTGCATTTATTTTACAAGAAAATATTTCATATTTTATTTAGTGGGCTAGTAAATATGTTACGATACATTTGTTATATAAATATACATATATATAATATGTCTTATCGATATTAAATTGGTTATTCTACTTTATAATAGGATGAACATTTCCTTGTAATATAATTCTAAATTTTTGGGATTTTATACTGTAGGTATTCGTGTGTGTTTATTTGATTAGACGAAGTATATCAATCATTTTGTGTATATTTATTGTGTGTCCTTAATAGATAAATGGTTAATATCTTATAAGTAATATATATATATATATATATATATATATATATATATATATATATATATATATATATATATATATATATATATATGGCCATATGTATGTGGCCAAATATATATTATATATATATATAATTATATACACATATGGCCATCTATATATATATATATATATATATATATATATATATATATATATATATATATATATATGGACATATCTATATATATATATATATATATATATATATATATATATATATACACATATGGCCATATATATATATATATATATATAGATGGCCATATGTGTATATAATTATATTAATGATACATCTAATAATAAAACAGCAAACTCCCGAGCCCATCACAGAAATCCCAGCCCCAACTAAAGTACCCCCAGCACAGTGGGCCCCAGGCTGAGCACATCCCAGCAAACCTTTTCCTCCGCTCGGGCTTAACAGCCGGGTAATATAACTGTATATATAGGAGAATTGGAAAAACTCTCCAAACCCTAACCCGACTCAACGTCGCAACTTCCCAATGACCCCTGGCCGGAGTCAGACCCTAGGCGCGCCGCCCTGGGCCGTCGTCGGCCACCGACAGCGTGGCCGAGCGCTCACAGGAAGCACAGAAATCATGACAGCAACAGTTTAGAAACAGGACAGCAGCTTCAGTCCAAACACCAATGTTTGAGGCCGCGGTTCTCCCTCCTCGGTCGACGAAACGTCATCCCGATTGCTCAGGTATGATCCCAACACGACCATCTTCAAACCCCAACAGTTATTTTCTATTACAAATGTGCGATCGACCCAGAAAATCGACGTGATGTCGATGGAAAATCAGTCCAAAATAGGACACATAATACTGTCCAATCACCCAAGTTTGACGATCGATTCTGATTGATCTAGTACCATGTTAGAAAAACTATTGAAGACACTTTTAGACAACATATAGGGCTTCATAATCCTTTTGTGGATTCGAAAATCATCGACTACGCGTCGAGAAATCGAATCCCAAAGTTTTCCAAAAACCTGTTTTAAAAACTAGAAATTTGTTCGATACGACGTGCGGCCCGCCATTCCGGGTGACGTGGTCGCGTACCGAAAGTATCGAAAGCTATGTAATAGCTTCGTGGTCGTGTGGGCTTTGACGGAATTCAAATTGGTCGCGTGTGCACGACGAATTTGATGCGTATCCGTCGAAATTCACCGTATCGACCACTTTGTAAATTCTCTAATTACTTTGTGCACGCTCGTCAGATCGAGACGAAACTTGTGCCAATAGGACCGTATCATTTTTTTAGTCCTGTATGCCAAGTTTGGTCCAATTCTGAGATAGTTGGTAAAATTACCGTTTTGTGGGCCCCACGGTCCGACTCAACGGGTGATTTTGTGCACGGCCCGCAGGAATCCAACTCTGGACGTACGGTTGGGTTTGTATCGGAAAACTGGATTCGTAGACATGTAGTTGGACGACTTTAGAGACCATTGACTCTGGCACACTTTTCGGTGTGAAACGGGTCCAACGGCGGACATCATTTTTGTCCAAAATTACCGTTTTGTCCCTGTATCTAGAATTGGACTTAAGAACGGGCAATCCTAGCTAATTTGACTATTCTAAGAATGTTGGTAATGTTTATTTCAGTTTTCAGAGACAGTTGTGATGACTTGGACTTTCTGACTTGTTGATTGGCGATACATTGTTGGTTCTCCGTGCAACCTCCAGACAAGTATACCTTGCCAACTTGTATAGTATAATTTATATGCATGTTCATCATCTCGCTGTGGTTCTTTTTCTTACATTCATGATTGTTTTATTCCATGTCTTGTACACTCATCTCGTTATGGTTTTACATTAATGTTTCTAGTTTCTTGTTCCTTTTCTATTATGATAGTTTTCTATCTGTTACACAGTATTAGCCTTATATGTATTGCTTGATAGAGTCGTCTAGTCCTACACCACGATTTCTTTGACTTGATTATAACTTGACTTGACATGACTTGAGTAGGACTTGACTTTGACATTCTGTAGATTGTGAGTACTTACCTTGACTACGGTCTATAGGATTTTATACTAGGATTGGCTACTATCTTGGTCGTGAGTACTTGCCTTGACTGCGATTGAGACACTATAGATTGTGAGTACTTGCCTTGGCTGCAGTCTAAAGCTTGACCTATTAGCCATTTTTAGTATGGCATGCCAGTGTCTTAGGATCCTTGTGTTTAGATCTTGAGTCTTGGTTCATTTGGTCTCGTTGGATATCCTTGATTGTTCAATACTTCTTGTATATTTGTACTGTTAAATGTTGGCTTATATATTATGTATCTTGCTAGTCCTCTGAGGACCTGATGATCTCTTCAGGTTTAGCGACTACATGGAGTTTAGTTAGCAGAGCGGGATGGTAGATGATTGAGATGTACGATACAGGTATTTGATTGTGATATTTCTTTATTATCCTTTCGTGCTTTATATTCAGTACCATGATATTCTCTGCTTATTTTATAGACTCATATCATTCTTAGAGTCTAATCGGACAATATGCTAATGGGCTGCAGACCATGATCCATAATTCTTGTTTTATTTGATTTTATGGATTAAGATACAGCTTAGATTAGACATGATACCCATGACCTTGACAGCTTAGACGTACTCGAGTCGGGCTGGAGTCCGCTCGATACGTAGCTGGCTTGCTCACGAGCTCGCGTCCGAAAAGCGGGTACGGGTCTTGACATATCCGGAATTGGATTCTGATGAGCCAATCTCAAAATGACCCGTTGACTCGGACTTTTGGGCCCGTCTTGCACCAAAATACGTGCCAGGGTCCACGTCCTCCAGATCTAACAAACTTTATAAAAATTCGTGCTAGAACGATGCCACGAGTCTACTGGAGGTGTCAAAAATTGAATCCGGAGTTCCGAATTCAAAATTAGAATTTTACAAGTTAGAAATTACGAATTCGAATGACCAACTTTGGCGTTAAATTCAACCAATCAAACAAGCTCATTATGAAATAAAACTTAAGGAACAGGAAAAAGGTTATATTAGCTGTGCACAGAAACTGGTAACACACCAAACGGAGCTGCGACGGAGGAGATACGAGTCCACGAAGTTGGATCCACAAAACGAGATTGAGACGGAAGAAAGGGATCGACGATCCAGCGGTCGGATTGTCCAAAAAATAAGTGCAAAGTTGCTGCCTCAAAACACACATTTTGACTTCGGCATGTGCGCGTCATGACGGGATCGACTTCCAAACGCAGAAATCGACCCTGCCACTCGTCGTGGTCGACGATGGCCGCTAGGGAGGAGTTCACCGAAGTGTGCGCGGGTGCTGTGGGGGCGGTCGACGGCAAGGGGCTTCGCCATGGCCGCGCTGGACAAATTCCTAAAGAATAACTTAATATAGCTACACAAAATCTTGGCCCTTTATTTTTAACTCCACTCATGTCACGCCCCGCTCCCGTAGGAGCGATCGTCCTCGCTAAGGCGTGATGCCGCACGAGCCTAGATTGCGCTCGTGCAAGGCGGGTTCCATAACGGCCGATTTCAGCGGCTGCGACGGGGTTGTCGCACAGAAGTCCCGAGCAGAGACATTGAATAATAGCAGCAGAATTTAGAACAAAACACAAGTCATTCAAAGAAGCTCTTTATTGATATTAAAACAACGATTACATTGGGGGCGCAAGGCCAAGATTACAATCACTCAAGCTCACTCTTCTCACATTTTACAAGTTCACTCAGCTCTCTCTCATCTCTCAATTACAAGTCTTGATCCAACGGAAGCTTCGGAAGGCGATGTCCATACATTATGTCCTGTATAAGTCTTTACTCCATGCGGCTGCACGCTTCGAGTCGCCAAGGAACTCCATGCCTCGACGCATCCAAGCGAGCCTCGCGCCACGAGCTTCTATCTGTGCCTGCACATGAAACACTGTGTGGGTGTCAGTACCACTGTACTGGTGGAGTGAGCTTCTCGCCCACCCATACAAAACCTACACGTTCATTTACTTTGTGCAGCTTAAATCCCTTTTCGATTGTCTTTCTACTCTTGCCTTAGGTTCAGTTTTAGGACCGGCGCCTTGGCGCAACTTGTGTGTCAAAACCATCCCGTGCTTGCAATGTCAACGTTACTCATACTTTGCCTCTAGAGCACTTCTCGTGCCACAACGTTAACCTATCAGGTCGTGCTTGCCTTTCGGCCAGAATCAGAGACGCAACTACGCGGTAGTGCCCAATTTCCTTACGACCGTGCTATAACTCCTTTGTGTCGTGCCTCGCAACTCAGTGCGACTCAACCATATCGCCGCCTCGCGGCTCGTGCCATTTGATCACCAACCGACTTTGCCTTGCGGCGGTTTCCTTGACTTAAACTCAAACAACTCAACCAACTTATGCAACTATATGCCGACAACTCAAGACTCAATGCCACATCTCGTGCCGAAGCACGTCGCCTATGTTGTAGCCATTCTTTAAGCCCAAACATGTGTACTCTAACTTGTATACACCTTCGACAACTCAACTCAATCCAAAGGCATACCCGCGGATCTGCCGCTATGCCGACTCATCTATATGATTTGGTCACTGACTCCCCGAGCCATAGTGGACTCCTTTTTGCTGAGTATAGGATGGACCTTCTTTGGGTAGCTAGCCCTATTCCGCGTCCACCGAATACTTTGCCCCAGGCTCAGCTTATTTGGCTCCCAGAGCCTTTATGTTTCCTTAGGCCGCAATCGGTCCCGTGGCGCCACAGGTTGCCGATTCGGGGAAACTCTACCTTGTCGACAAGTTGTCCATGACCATGCAAGACCGACTCAAACTGACGTCTCACATAGTCATTCACTTCTGGTGTTACCATCTCTTTTAGTGCCATTCCTCTCTTTTAGTGCCATTTCTCACATCTGAGATCTTGCCTCGACGACCCGTAGTCGCGAGCATTGTTCTTTCTTGCCTCAACGACCCAGTCGTGAGCATTTCTTTCTTTCTTCCTTTCTTTTAACTCAAGACAACAACTTATTTAGACACTTTCCAAAACTCAACTAATCGATCGTGGCCCGTGCCTTTAAAAACTCTAGGATCGTGCAAACATGCCTCAACTCGATTTCCGCTCTACGCGGCGCTATCGCCCAAGCCATACTTTATATGATGGGCCGTGGGATCGTGGGACTATTTAAGTTGACAACCGCAGAATAAGCGGGACAGTACTTGGAACGACTTAGGTCGATCGGCATAACTTTGCCTAACTTACTCAAGCCTACACTTATCGAGCAAAGGCTGCGCCGAGCCTTGCTCCGAGGGAATGTGCCGTGCACGTACTCATCTTTGGACGACCAAGTCATTTGGGTGCTTAGGCTTACGCCAGCAGTCATGCGACGCAACTTAACTCTTGGGCAAGCCAGGGCTATGCCAAGCCCTGGACGATGGGACCGTGCATGCTTTAACAAGCATTTATGCGGGCGACGCCTATGACTTAGGCTATTTCATAACTTTGTGTCGAAGACCAACTTTCCTTCTCCCAAGCCACGGGACGAAGGACCGAGTGTCATTTTCAAAGCACGCCGTGCACCAACTCTAAGCCGACCGTGGGACGTTTTCCATGTTCTAACTCATTTTGACCCGTCGGGATTATTCCCTTAGCCATGTGGATTCATCTCTTTTATTATTAAGCCTACTTGTGCAAGTTGAAAACACGATTTATTATGTGAAGGCAAAGATGAGGAGAGTTCACCGAAACTACCCCCACCTGAGCGAGCGGTCGCCTTGACCGAATGATGTCTTCGAGTAGCCGTTGCAAGGCTAAGTCCGAACGCCGTCGGCGTTTCGATTCTTCCGATTGACTGAGCGGGACGGGGCACTACATCATACACCACTCAGAAAAAGTTTCGTCCTCGAAACTAACTGAGTACACTTATTGACTTATCACTTTTTTACTCAACGTTCAAGAACTCTCGCACACACTACGCCTATGTGTTTCCTCAATCCGAGCCACGCTCGTACTATCCTCAATCCTTTCTTTAAAACTCACGATCTCAAAATCCTCGACACTCATAACACCAATTCCGATCATTTTCCCTCGAATCATTTACGATATCAATTTCCTCCAACCAATTTCACGTATTCCTCATCCGTCCATCTTAAGTCATCGACCAACTTATTTTCCTCAATTCGCATCGTTCGACATCCCCGAGCCTATCGTATACACCACTCAGGAATGAAGTCATTCAACCAATCCTCAACTTATTATTTGATTCAAAATCGACTTCTTCAATCCCGTTCGAACCATTCCTCAAAACCCAAGCACGCTCATCTATATTGCACCGACGACATCGTCGCTCGATAGCTCCCCTATCGATACTCATCTTACTTTACTCAATCGAGTTCAACTCATTTTCGTCCGACACAATTCAATTCCTGCACTCGACTTTTCTAAGGTCGACGCAACTTTGGTGTATATGCCCAGCCCGACTTAGCCAACCGTGCTTACGCGAACCATCTTTTTGTTTTATCAAAATCCGTTTTCCTATGTTTTGCGAAATAGATAGACTTATTGTATGGACATCCCATGGGACAATTGAGAGAGAGCGCACCAACGATTTCAACTTTGCGGAAGCAACAGAGTTTGTGGAAACGACGAGTTAAAGAATTCAATCGATAGTCCAAGGACGTAAAGCCGTGCTCTGATACCACTATGTCACGCCCCGCTCCCGTAGGAGCGATCGTCCTCGCTAAGGCGTGATGCCGCACGAGCCTAGATTGCGCTCGTGCAAGACGGGTTCCATAACGGCCGATTTCAGCGGCTGCGACGGGGTCGTCGCACAGAAGTCCCGAGCAGAGACATTGAATAATAGCAGCGAAATTTAGAACAAAACACAAGTCATTCAAAGAAGCTCTTTATTGATATTAAAACAACGATTACATTGGGGGCGCAAGGCCAAGATTACAATCACTCAAGCTCACTCTTCTCACATTTTACAAGTTCACTCAGCTCTCTCTCATCTCTCAATTACAAGTCTTGATCCAACGGAAGCTTCGGAAGGCGATGTCCATACATTATGTCTTGTATAAGTCTTTACTCCATGCGGCTGCACGCTTCGAGTCGCCAAGGAACTCCATGCCTCGACGCATCCAAGCGAGCCTCGCGCCACGAGCTTCTATCTGTGCCTGCACATGAAACACTGTGTGGGTGTCAGTACCACTGTACTGGTGGAGTGAGCTTCTCGCCCACCCATACAAAACCTACACGTTCATTTACTTTGTGCAGCTTAAATCCCTTTTCGATTGTCTTTCTACTCTTGCCTTAGGTTCAGTTTTAGGACCGGCGCCTTGGCGCAACTTGTGTGTCAAAACCATCCCGTGCTTGCAATGTCAACGTTACTCATACTTTGCCTCTAGAGCACTTCTCGTGCCACAACGTTAACCTATCAGGTCGTGCTTGCCTTTCGGCCAGAATCAGAGACGCAACTACGCGGTAGTGCCCAATTTCCTTACGACCGTGCTATAACTCCTTTGTGTCGTGCCTCGCAACTCAGTGCGACTCAACCATATCGCCGCCTCGCGGCTCGTGCCATTTGATCACCAACCGACTTTGCCTTGCGGCGGTTTCCTTGACTTAAACTCAAACAACTCAACCAACTTATGCAACTATATGCCGACAACTCAAGACTCAATGCCACATCTCGTGCCGAAGCACGTCGCCTATGTTGTAGCCATTCTTTAAGCCCAAACATGTGTACTCTAACTTGTATATACCTTCGACAACTCAACTCAATCCAAAGGCATACCCGCGGATCTGCCGCTATGCCGACTCATCTATATGATTTGGTCACTGACTCCCCGAGCCATAGTGGACTCCTTTTTGCTGAGTATAGGATGGACCTTCTTTGGGTAGCTAGCCCTATTCCGCGTCCACCGAATACTTTGCCCCAGGCTCAGCTTATTTGGCTCCCAGAGCCTTTATGTTTCCTTAGGCCGCAATCGGTCCCGTGGCGCCACAGGTTGCCGATTCGGGGAAACTCTACCTTGTCGACAAGTTGTCCATGACCATGCAAGACCGACTCAAACTGACGTCTCACATAGTCATTCACTTCTGGTGTTACCATCTCTTTTAGTGCCATTCCTCTCTTTTAGTGCCATTTCTCACATCTGAGATCTTGCCTCGACGACCCGTAGTCGCGAGCATTGTTCTTTCTTGCCTCAACGACCCAGTCGTGAGCATTCCTTTCTTTCTTCCTTTCTTTTAACTCAAGACAACAACTTATTTAGACACTTTCTAAAACTCAACTAATCGATCGTGGCCCGTGCCTTTAAAAACTCTAGGATCGTGCAAACATGCCTCAACTCGATTTCCGCTCTACGCGGCGCTATCGCCCAAGCCATACTTTATATGACGGGCCGTGGGATCGTGGGACTATTTAAGTTGACAACCGCAGAATAAGCGGGACAGCACTTGGAACGACTTAGGTCGATCGGCATAACTTTGCCTAACTTACTCAAGCCTACACTTATCGAGCAAAGGCTGCGCCGAGCCTTGCTCCGAGGGAATGTGCCGTGCACGTACTCATCTTTGGACGACCAAGTCATTTGGGTGCTTAGGCTTACGCCAGCAGTCATGCGACGCAACTTAACTCTTGGGCAAGCCAGGGCTATGCCAAGCCCTGGACGATGGGACCGTGCATGCTTTAACAAGCATTTATGCGGGCGACGCCTATGACTTAGGCTATTTCATAACTTTGTGTCGAAGACCAACTTTCCTTCTTCCAAGCCACGGGACGAAGGACCGAGTGTCATTTTCAAAGCACGCCGTGCACCAACTCTAAGCCGACCGTGGGACGTTTTCCATGTTCTAACTCATTTTGACCCGTCGGGATTATTCTCTTAGCCATGTGGATTCATCTCTTTTATTATTAAGCCTACTTGTGCAAGTTGAAAACACGATTTATTATGTGAAGGCAAAGATGAGGAGAGTTCACCGAAACTACCCCACCTGAGCGAGCGGTCGCCTTGACCGAATGATGTCTTCGAGTAGCCGTTGCAAGGCTAAGTCCGAACGCCGTCAGCGTTTCGATTCTTCCGATTGACTGAGCGGGACGGGGCACTACAACTCATCCCCACCACTCTTTCCTATATGGTACACACTCACACACACCTCCCCATTGGCCGGCCCATATCCCAAAAATTTCTCTCTTTTCTTTATGAAGATACTACTCTTTCTCCCTCTCTTTCTAATAATATATATACAAATATCTCTTTCTCTCTCTCTTTCTAATATAATATATCGCTCTCTCTCTCTCCTTTTTCTCACACACACCCCCCCACCACCATCAGCCAACACTCCTCTCCCTCTCTTCCATCACAGCCGACATCACCCCATCCTCTCATTTTTTTTTTTATCATCATCATCACCATCACCCTCACCATTATTATCACCATCACTCTCACCATTAACATCACAACCACCACCATCACCCTCACCATTAACATCACAACCACCACCATCACTCTCACCATCACCATCATTCTCCACCACCATCATCATCTTCTCCTTCTCCTCCCCTCGGATGGTGCAGTAGGAGCAGCTGCAAGCCGGAGCTTGTCACCACGGCTGCTGCTGCTGCTGTTGTCGCTGCATCTTGCAGCTACTCCTACTGCACCATCCGAGGGGAGGAGGAGGAGAAGATGATGATGGTGGTGGAGAATGATGGTGATGGTGAGAGTGATGGTGGTGGTTGTGATGTTAATGGTGAGGGTGATGGTGGTGGTTGTGATGTTAATGGTGAGGGCGATGGTGATAATAATGGTGAGGGTGATGGTGATGATGATGATAAAGAAGAAAAGGAGAGGATGGGGTGATGTCGGCTGTGATGGGAGAGAGGGAGAGGAGTGTTGGCTGATGGTGGTGGGGGTTGTGTGTGTGAGAAAAAGGAGAGAGAGAGTGATATGTATATTAGAAAGAGAGAGAAAGAGATATTTGTATATATATTATTAGAAAGAGAGGGAGAAGAGTAGTATCTTCACAAAGAAAAGAGAAAAAAATTTGGGATATGGGCCGGCCAATGGGGAGGTGTGTGTGAGTGTGTACCATATAGGAAAGAGTGGTGGGGATGAGTGGAGTTAAAAATAAAGGGCCAAGATTTTGTGTAGCTATATTAAGTTATTCATTAGGAATTTGTCCAATGGAATTGTCATTGAATATTTTAAGTGGGAACATTAGGCGTTTGGTATTTTGTAGGGGGGATGAGTGCTAATATTCATGAGAGGACAACTTGCATTTGGTTCAAATGAGTCGGGTCGGGTCAAAATCGGATTTGATGCAATAAATGGCTTAATTTAGCCACTTATGATCACGAGTAAATAAGTAGCATGTGAGGGCTCAATTGAATGGGACACAAGAGTCATTTGGGTAGTAGGCTTAATGTGGGCTGTGTCCATATCTTGGGTCGACGGGTTTGGGTTGAAATGGTATCCCCAATTCAAGTCGAAAATAAATGTGACTTCGTGGGATGAATTAAGATTGGGTCTTGTGTCAGAAAAATTGTGCGATGCAAGTGAAGCACAAGATGATGTGTCTGAGAGGGACACAAAGGTCATGGGTATAGGGTGCCTCGATTAGATCATGCACGAGAAGTTGGTTTTGAGAAAACGACTAGTCTTGTGCTCCTAAATTAAAAGTCACGGCAACGTGCATATGATGATTAAAGATAAAAGTGAGAAATTATTAATAATTATTCAACGATCAAATGGCCTAAACTGACCCGAAGTTGTGCGATGCAAAAAGAGCACAAGGGAACACGTTTGAATGAGACATGATATATCAAAATGAAGATAATCTTGTCTACTACAAACTCATGAAGGAAGTTTTCAGAGTTTGACATCTCTGACGCTCCAGAAATCAAAGTAACGGAAAAGAGCATTTAATGATCAAAAATAATTAAATAAAAATAAATTATCGAAAATAATCATTTAGAAAATTTGAAAAAATACCTAAAATTCAGGGGGCTCACAATATATATATATATATATATATATATATATATATATATATATATATATATATATAGCCCCTTCTTATACGGGATAAGTTTACGGGAAGAGTTTACGGAATAGGCCAATTTCTTACGGTGAGAAAAACTCAAAATATCTGGCCGTACCTAAGTTTTTCTTATGAACTTATTTCTCTTTGAAATTTAAATCTCTACTCTCTACCCTTAAAAATAAACATATCTCTATCTTAAAAAAATAAGGCTTATCTATCAATTTATTTTTAAACACATAGAAATTTATTTATTTTTAAAAATAGAGATAGATATATTATTCCATTTATTTTTTAAAATAGAAATAAAAATTTAAAAAAACTATCCTTAGAAATAAATACACCTTTAAAAATTATAGTTGAAATATTAATTTTAATGTTAATCTTAATATTAATGTTGATATTAATTTTAATTTTTAATTTTTACATTAAATTTAAATTTAATGTTAAAGTTAATTTAATGTTAATGTTAATATTAATGTTAATGTTAATGTTAAAATTTATATTTAAATCTATTTTTATTTTTAAATGAATTAAAATTTAAATCTAAATCTAAATCTAAATCTAAATTAAAATTTTATTCTTAATTTAAATTTTAATCTTAATTTAAATTTAAATTTTAATCTTATTCTTTATCTTTATCTTAATTTTAATATTAGATTTTAATGTTAATGTTAATATTAATGTTAATGTTAATGCTAAATTAAACTTAATGTTAATGTTAAAAGTAAAATTAAAATTAATATCAACAATAAAGTTACACCAAAAAATAACATGAAAAATAATATTAAATTAACATTAATATTAAGTTTATTTTTAAATATTATTTAAAAAAGATATTTACGTTTAAAGATAATATTTTTTTAAAACAATCCATCTCTATTTTTAAAAATTATAAAATTAACTTTTCTATCTCTATTTTTTAAAATAAATAAATCTCTCACTAATTTAAAAAATAAATAGATTTGTCTTTAAGATAAAGATAGGCTCATGTTTTTTAAAGGAGAGATCTATCTTTTTTTTTAAAGTGAAAGAAATAAAGAAGAGAATCGTATATGTATTTTCTCATCCGTGAGTTTATCCCATAAGTTATTCTCGTAGTTATATATATATATATATATATATATATATATATATATATATATATATATATATATATATATATATATATATATAGCAAATGACCTCTAGCCTAGTGGTTAAGATAGATGCATGCGGCCCAAGTGGTCGGGAGTTCGAGCCTCAGTGGAGGCGAGTTCACCACAATTACCCGTTGCTTCAAAAAAAAAAAAAAAAAAAAAAAAAAAAAAAAATATATATATATATATATATATATATATATATATATATATATATATATATATATATACACGCGCTTCCAACACGTTCCTTTTTTAAAAAAAAAACTCGCCTCCGCTTCGACGTACCCGTTTCTCATTCCATCAATACCACTTAATGCTTTTGGACCTATCTTTATTGCAAAGATGGATAGTAGTTCTATTGACTAACGACATTATGTTACCCAAAAGAATAATGCTAATTAGGGGACCATATTATGTATTATATAATGTGCCAACCTATGTGATGATAATATTAATAAGATAATTTTGTACATGACCAACAAATAGACTCTCATATCATATGATCAGTAAAATATAGTAATTGTTAAAAGTACTATATAAATTACTCAGGACAGTCCAAATATTGATGCTAATCCACTTTGTAGCAAATTTTATTCAGGACATTCAAAATTTTGCTATGGGGTGCATCCTCCAATCCTTCAGTCACCTGTAACCCCGACAACACCACCGTTGTCACTCTCGCGCTCGACGGCCTCCCTTCCGTAGCCAGCACCGTCATCTCCACCGTTTGCGAGAACTTCTCCTCCCTCTCCTCCCCGGACCTCGAGTTCATGTTCCTCACCACACTGTCGACGCTGAAACCATCGTTCATCGTCGTCGTCGAGGTCCGGGAAGGGGAGGGAGGAAACATTGTCATCGTTCGTCGTCATCTTCGTCGTCATCATCGTTGTCATCGTTCTTCCTCATCTTTGTTGTCATCATCGTTGTCATCGTTCGTTGTCGTCGTCGTCGAGGTCCAGTAAGGATGTCCTCGTCGTCGTCGAGAACTATCAAAAAAATTGACAATCCTTCCTATTGGAATGACTGTAAAAAAAAATTTGACAGTCCTAAATATTTATGACTGTAATTTTTAGGACTGTCAATTTGTTTGACAGTCCTACCTATTGGAAGGGCTTTTATAAATTTTGACAGTCTTAAAAAAATTTGACTGCCAAAATTTTTAACTGTCCATTATATTGGTAGAACTGTTAAAATTTTTGAAAGTTTCAAAAAATTTGACAGCTCCGCGTAAATTTTTTTTCGGTGGCAAACTGGTAGGTAAAAAAAATTGGTAGAAAAAGTTGGTTGTCCCGAATAACTTTTGTAGTACCTTTGGCAATTGCCTAAAATTTTATCAGATATTATTTTATACTATTTTTGAAAGTTCCAAAAAAAAAATGACAGCTCCTGGTAAATATTTTTTCGGTAGCAAACTAGTAAGTACAAAAATTTGGTTGTCCCGAATAACTTTTGTAGTGTTTTTGGCAATTGCCTAAAATATGATTAGATATTATTTTATACTAAATTATTGTAGGATGATGATATTGGTTCTTTAAATATGAATTATATGTGGACGTTGGCTAATAATTTTTTATAAAAAACTTACTAATCATAAATTAACTAATTATACAAAGACTAGTGTTATTGATAGTTGATACCATACAATTCTCTTTACGAAGTTGGCTAGGGTCAACACAACTTACTTTTTTTTACTTGGCATCAAACACCTTTCTTGGGGGTGGACGGACACGGCACACCTACCATTTTATCCTCTTATTCTTCCAAACTCAAACAAGTATATTATCTCTTCTAAATAAATAATAAATATATTTTTGCATCTTAGATTTTTTTTCAAATATTTTTTTTAAAAATTATTTCATGTGTAATACATATTTTATTACAATTTTTTAGTAAGAAGTTCATTAAGACACTATTCTAGAAATTTTAAACTCCATGGAGAATTTTGTAGGTCCAGAAATCATAATTTTTATGGAACGTCAATTTTTTTTTAGGTGTCTGTTTTCCAAGTTGAGCCCTAAGCCACCCAATCATTCAAGGGAAGATTCAAATCGTCCCATACTACCTCTAGGCTAGTGCATTGAGTGTCAAAATTTTAGTACTATATAACTTGTATTGCCGTGAAATAAAAAATAAAAAATAAAATCTGTGACACCTCATCTATTCTACTATATAATAGGAAAACTTGGATGGTGAAAATTTTGAATTCCATAAATATTCTTGCATGTCTATACTAATTAAAAATTGTTCATTAATTTTAATAAAGTCAACTTAATAATTAGGAAGACTACCCTTTGGTCTTTCTAAAGAATCTTTCTAAGTTAATTAAAAGAATGTTAAAATACGTGCAAGGCACGTGCACATATGCTATTGATAAAAATGCAGTTGTCAAGAACATTGTCCTGTTATAAAATAGAGAAAAATAAAACTTTGTTTATAATTACTGATTATAAGACAACATTAATTAGCATTAGTATCTTCATCTTCTTTCCACAGCACTACACCTTACATGGATCTCACCCCACTCCACAGGCCTCCTCTTTCTGTTCAAGATCTAACAGATCCAATAGGCAAACCCTAATTTTTTCCCCTTCCTCCTCCAAAAATCTAGGGTTTGGATCCCGCGCCAATGCCGACGCCGTCGAAGCGGATCAACAGGAGCGGAAGCACCGCTGGCGGAGGCGGCGGTGTCGGAGGACGCCGTCCTCCGGTGGTTCTCCTCCTCTTCCTCTCCGTCCTCGCGCCTCTCCTCTTCTTCGCCGCCGGGGTTTCCGACGGTGAGTCCTCTCGGTGCCCTCTCCTCCGTTGGCTCCCGAGATCTTCATCGCTGTCGGCCGCGCCGCGGCAATGGTTGACTGTCAATTGCTTTAAAATTGCAATGTTGGGTACAGAAACACTCAGAAAGTGTCCGTTTTGTGTCCGCACACCTATTGGACATGACACCGACACCCTAAAAATACACCAGGACACTCCAAAGTGGTGCCAAGTGCGTAGCGCCACGTCCCTGTTGTGTCATGTCGTATTCGTGTCGGTGCAACATAGGTTAGGTTAGACGATATGCATTGTTGACATTTGACAAATTATGGGATATGGGTTAAATGGATTGAAGTGTTACATTTGAATTTGTACATTGCATCCAATTTTATGTATGAATAAATGGATAACTAGAGAGAAGAATTTTATACCCAAAGAATAAAAAAATTGTGGGTGAGAAATATTAGTATTTTCCAGGGAGTTAAATGGAAAATGCACGAATAAATTGATTAAAGAATAGATAATTTGCAGTATCGGCTGATACAGATCCGACACGGCCAATACCGAAACCATCGATACTTGCAGTATCGGCTGATACAGATCCGACACAGTTTATGTAGATCGAACCTTGGTCAAGTTATGTCATGATATGTCAATTTTATGTAGATAGGTGCATTGGCTACTACTTCATTCAATTCTAAAATTACTAAGAAACAACACATCAAATACTTAAAATTATGCCTAAATGTATAAAATGTTTTTTTTCTCTAAAATTTTAATAATTTATTAATAATTGCTTGCTTTCCAATATAAAATAAATCCGATAATCCAATCTGAAACCATCGATACTACCGATACCGCCAATCCCAATACTCATATGAAGGGTCCGAATCGATTCTGATACTGCAAGCCTTTGCAGAATACTTCAATTTTACAGGAAAAACACACTTGTTATTGATTTTAGGTGCATTGTTGAACAACTGAATTCATCTGTCTGTTTATGTAGATCGAACCTTGGTCAAGTTATGTCATGATATGTCAATTTTTGGGATGGGGCGTAAATGTATTTGATGTACCACAGTGTTGACCTGAAGTGGGATCAACAAGAGTCAAGTTCTGCAAGCTCAGTGTTTCAAAGTTGCTAGAGTTGGGTAGGAAACTTTCTTCATGCACGATCGTAGGGAGTGGCTATCTGGCTTGTTTCTGGTTTCAGTGGTGTTTCGAAGCTGGTAACTGGGTTCCAAATTAAAGTGTGCTGATTCACCATTGTAGGAAGTGTTTATGTGAGCTTTCTTTTTCTTTTGGTTAGGCTTTCTAGTGGAAAAGTAATAGGATCGGACTAGAAAGTCGTTTGCCATTTTTCACTCTCCTAAATGTACAGTTTTTTCTGAAATATAATTGGAGCTCAACTTAAACCGTCCTACTGGTGTTACAGTTGCAAGACTGTACAATTGTATTGGATTAACCAAATAGCTAGGAAAGTTGATGTAGAAGCGTCAAACATTTTCCAAGGAATATAAATGACCCACACATAGTACTCACATTAAAACATCGAGAGGAAACATAGGGGTTTTTGCAATAGTAGAGGAGGAAGGAAAGGTTCATGAAAACTGAGAGAAATCCTTATATGACATGTCATGATGACAAATTAGAAGAGGTGTTGAAATGATATGGAAATAAGGACACTCTTAGGTCAGGCTTTTCTTGCTCGAGCATGACAATCTACAGCTGGTTGAAGCTTTTCCCGCTCGAGCATGACAATCTACAGCTGGTTGAAGCTTGTAGGCTTCACGTTGAAGCCATATGATCAGAACCCTAACTTCAACTGATCTCAGTGGTTATCATTCTTATCACTTGGTTCATCTGTGACACAATAAGTCTTTGTTATATGGACTCAACTCGGGGGTGTTATGCCTGTGAGTTGTGCCCCTTATGGATCTAGTATGGAATTGGCCAAGTTTGATCAAATTCAGGACAGATTTGAGTGGGATGTCATATGTCTGGAATCTAATTGAGCCCACCAATCCAAATTCAGGCAAGATTGGACTGGGATTTGCGTTTACAACATGGTCAGGATCGGATTGAGGCCTAAGTTCTGAGTCATGGCTGCAATTCGTTTCGGTTGGGCTTAAAACAAGCCCCAACATGCCTGATTAGATGTAAATAGAAGTTTTGGATGTAGTTTAGAGCAATTAATTTAAATTTATACACATAGGCCACAACATATATGAAGCCTGGTTTGTACTATTGGTCGATATGATCTGATACGGCCGATACCGTTACAAAATTTGGTATGTCCCGATCCGATACCAATGGCTACCGATACTGACTGTTACTGACGTTGGGGGCCTGTTTTCTAGTCAATTTGGCATATAACATTGAACAAAAAGACCAATTAGTAAGGGTGTAAAAATATGTATATGAAGAAAACTTATTTATCGTAGGTAAACAAATCAACAAGGTTGACTATATTTCATTCAATTTCAAAACTAATAAGGAACAACACAGAAATATTGTTTAAATGTATAAAATATTGTTTCTAAACTTTTAATAATTTATTAATAACTATTTATTTTTCGATACCAAAAACTTCGATACCAAAAACTTCGATACTTCGATATGAACTTATTGATACTGCCGGACCCGATACTCATTGGAAGGGTCCGATACCGATATTGATATGAAGCATCCAATAAATGCGCCTAACAGGTGAACCAAATTGTTAATATTCGAGGTTCATGATATCGGACATCGGTCCCATACCTGTTGAAGGTTTGCCATACCAGATGCCAGACGATACACCGGACATTTTAGAAGATATGACACCATAGTGGTATAAATTAATAATTAGCTTCATATATGCATTTATGATAAGAATCAAAGCATTAAATGAAACTAACAAGTATCCAAAAATAATTCTAATAACTAAACATCTCAAAACTATTTTCAAATTAATAATAAGACAAGTTTTTCTCCATAAAGTTCACCAAGACACCAAGAATGATAAATAAATGCATCTCGGAACACAATTTAAAACTAGGCTAGTAAGATACTATTAAAAAACATCATTTGTCATATCCAAAGTTAACATTATCGTATCTCGAATCAATTTCGATATATGAGCTTGAAGATGTATGATAAAGTTAAACTTTTTCTTGAAGTAAATCTTTCTTATCAGTAAAGCAAACTTGAGGAAACAATTCTCTATTTTTACAACAAAGCAAATTTTCAAGCAAATTGCAAAAATAAAAATCATTCAAACTGAACAAAGAAGTTACTAATATGGCCAAACCGATATACTGGTGTACCGGGCAATTTACACCAAATATCGGCCAATATCTCGCATATATCGGCTGATATTATAAAAAACAGTATACCGCCCATACCGGCCAATATCCTGAACACTGTTTAATATATTATACCAAAAACTCAGTGTTCAATATGTATATAACCTACTTTTCCATTTGAAATTAAACTTACCTGTAAACTGCCTGTTAATTAACAATTTTATTGTACAGACGCATGTGAGCTCCAGGATAGAAACCTTAATATGTGGCGAGTCAGAAAGCAAAGACTTAACATGTGAACTACAATCGACTTTTACAAGGAGGAAAGACATTTTTTACATTATGTAAAGCTCCGAGCATCAGCCTTAACTGGGCCTCCCCACCCCCCACCCCCCACCCCCATCACACCACCTAGATTTTGGCTTAGGGTTAGACGACGTGCCTCATAAAACAAGATACATGATGGCACTCATTTGTGGGGAAGCCTTTGGGTATGCCCTTAACCATATATTAATCAGCATGGTGCAAATCATGGGGTGCCTTTGGTGTCAATGCTTCCAGGAATCTAACTATATCCCTCGAGTATGTGGCCTTTCTTTTCTGCAATATATATATATATATATATATATATATATATATATATATATATATATATATATATATATATTATGACGTGGGAATAAAAAACACTAAGATACTATTTACAGAGTGTTCCAAGTATTATAAGTTCCAGCTTCCATCTAGGTTTTTTTGGTGCTGTCTGCATATACTAGCTTTTGGTTTAAATTATTTCTTATATGCCAGAATGCTATAACTGTTTTCCTAAAGAACTAAGGTCTGCAAATTACTTTCCATTAAGGGGGCGTTTGGTACGCGGTATTTTTTTTTATTCCCGGAAAAATTTAAGATGGGAATCTATTACCACGTTTGTTTGGCTTATAAAAAATTTATTCCCGGGAATTATAAATATCCGGGTAAATAGTTTACCCACTAAACATGAAAATTCTATCCCTTGAGAATAGGTGGGTATTTTTTTTTTGCCCGGGCAAAAAAAAATTGTCTAAATTTTTTCTTCTTTTTTGATCAATTTTGATTAGTTTTGAACATTTTTTTTTCTTTTTGTCATTTTTATCGTTTTTTTTGTCATTTTTTGTCGTTTTTACCAATTTGTGTCGTTTTAAGCAATTTTTTGTCGTTTTTATCCATTTTTTGTCTTTTTTGTCACTTTTTGATTATTTTTTGTTGGTTTTACCCAAATTGTCCTTTTTGTCGCTTTTTTGTCAATTTTTTGTCAATTTTTGTCGTTT
Source organism: Iris pallida (assembly GCA_029216955.1). Taxonomy (NCBI): domain Eukaryota; kingdom Viridiplantae; phylum Streptophyta; class Magnoliopsida; order Asparagales; family Iridaceae; genus Iris; species Iris pallida. Next base: position 61,619 of record JANAVB010011799.1, on the reverse strand, counting down.
AAAGCGATTTTTTGTCATTTTTAAGCTTTTTTTTTGTTTTTACCGATTTTTTAGTTGTTTTTATCGTTTTTGTCGCTTTTTGGTCATTTTTATTGATTTTATGTTTTTTTTTGTCATTTTTGTCGCTTTTTTTTTGTCGCTTTTACCGATTTTTTGTCGTTTTGTCGCTTTTTGGTTATTTTTTGTCGTTTTAACCGATGTTTTGTCGTTTTAACCGATTTTTTGTCCTTTTTTGTCGTTTTTATCGATTATTTTTTGTTTTTGGTTATTTTTTGTCATTTGAACCGATTTTCTGTTGTTTTAACCGATTTTTTGTCGTTTTAACTGATTTTGTCTTTTTTTCGTTTTTAACCGATTTTTTGTTGTTTTTTGTCGTTTTTGCCGCATTTTGGTTTTTTTTGTCATTTTTACCGATTTTGTCGTTGTCGTGTTTTGGTTATTTTTGTCGTTTTTACCCTTTTTTTGTTATTTTTTGTCGTTTATACATTTTTTGTTGCTTTTTGGTCATTTTTGTTGTTTTAACCGAATTTTTGTCGTTTTTCATTGTTTTTGTCGTTTTTTGTTATTTTGTCGTTTTTACCGATTTTTTGTCGTTTTTACCATTTTTTTCGTTTTTTACCGATTTTTTGTCGTTTTTACCGGTTTTTTATATTTGTTCATTTTTTTTCGTTATTATTATTTTTTATTTTTTTTCCCGGGAATATTTATATTGTCACCAAACATGGAAATGTAATTTTCCAGGAAATTTAATTCCTTGGAATTTGATTCCCGGAAATATAGAATTCCCGGCTATATAGTATTCCGCATACCAAACGCCCCCTAAGGGTTTTCTAAGATTATTTGTTAACTAAGCACTTTAATCTTCTTGTTGACTAGAATATGCATCTGCTTTAGCTAGGCTAATTTCACCTTTTAAACAAAAAATATTTTCAGATCGGAAGGGCATGACAAACTTCTCAAGCAAACAGGTTGTTGCTTCTCATTTAAGACATTTCTTTATTTGAACCTTTTCAGGTGGTACATTTTACCCGTAAAAGTTTTACGTTGTCTATTCATTTCTGGAGTATTGTGACAGATTTCAGGCTGGCAAGAGCAGTTGGTCACACAATATCTCAAATCTGTTCTGTCTAAAGAGGTTGGTATTTTTCTGCAAACACCTTATAGTCCAGTGTTAAATGTGTTTTGGCAAATATAAGATGTGACGCCTTTTTGTGATCATTCTTTTGTCTTGTTCGCTACATGAAACGTGCCTTGTCCCCTATACTAAACCTTGTTTTATCTCCATTCTTTTTGTTTCCATTAAATTTTCTTTCCTTTTCTACTTTACTGTCGTTTTTTAGTACTGTTACTTCATTGTCTTTCTTACTTTTTCATTTTTATGTTCTCACTTGTTTTTCCCCCTCCTTTTTCTTCTCATTTTCCGTAAACAACCAGTCCTTTTTGAGTAGGAAGTAAAGTTTAGTATCACCACCCTTCCAAGACTAAAGGATGTTCCATTTCTTCATATAACATGAAGTGTGTTGTGTTAGCAGAGTCTTGATGCTTGTTTCCTTTTTTTTTATCTAGTTATTTTCGTTTTGTTTTTACCCCCACCTTGAACAGGTATTGCTAGCTAGGTCGGTTTCTCTGACTCTTGCCACTTTTCCAAGTGTTGAGACTTCCTCGTACCTTTTAGTTGATAACATGCTGTTGTAATTTGTGGTACATTTTCATGGTAATATTTCTGCATTAAGTAAAGATTTAATCAATTATAATTCTATTATAGTCTATAGTGTGCTTTGCAATATTCTCTGTCTCTTGCCACTTTTCCAAGTGTTGAGACTTCCTCGTACCTTTTAGTTGATAACATGCTGTTGTAATTTGTGGTACATTTTCATGGTAATATTTCTGCATTGAGTAAAGATTTGATCAATTATAATTCTATTATAGTCTATAGTGTGCTTTGCAATAATCAACATCATACAGGTGTTTCCTTGCTTCTAGTGTCAGATTCGGAAGGTTCCAGTGTCTAGAGTCTTCTGGACAGCTAGGCACTTGCACTTGTGTCACACGTCTAACTATTGCACCTGTGTCACATGTCTAACTATAATAAAGTAGCATACATGCTCACTTCCTTGGAGGATCAAACAACTGTTTTTACTGCCACTCTCGTTAACAATAAGATTACTATTTTGGAACATTATCAATTTGTGCCTTCTAATGCTGAAGCCTTTATGTTCAGATGATTGATTTCTTTACTCTAAGCCGTGATGATATGGAGCCGTGGAGTCTTGATTTGTTTAGAAGAAATTATGTGTCTTCTTCATGGCAAGTTGATGGTGCAAATAATGCTGGCCACAGTAATGTGACTTTAGCCAAAGTAAAAGTTTGTTATTATGTTGAAGTTAATCTCAATGGGAACATTGGTCAATATTGATCATTTTTTTTTTTCTTTCATCTTTGAAGTCGATGCTGACAACTTTAGATGTTGAAAAGAAGTCTTCCGAAGTCGAATTGGATGACAGTGCTAAAAGTCTTAAAGCTGACCCTGGTGATTATCAATTAGTCACTTCTAGATGTATTTCATTTCTCTGGTGTACTTATTTATTCAACTGATTTAGTTCCTCTTTTGGTTACAGATCAACATAAACTTCTGGATTCACCAGCAAAATTAGCCCAAAGGGTAACTATTCTTGGTTTTGCTAAGTTCTATTTTTAGGTTCAGTTGAACAGGTGACTAGTTTATCGCGGGTTCCAACAATGTGCATGGAATGCACTTCTCTTAATTTGGAAAAGATAGCATAAAAAAAATTATTTCTACTGATTTCTGTTGAGACAGCACATAAACTTCCTTCTTAGCTGTACTTTAAGCCTGAGTTCTTTTATAATGGTTGTGGTGTGGTGCAGCATATGAGAGAAAAAAGGCGAGAAAGGAGAGCACTAGAGTTGGTTCAGCAGGATGATGAAGCATTGATTAAACTTGAGAATGCTGCTATAGAGCGCACCAAAGCAGTGGACTCTGCAGTGCTGGGAAAATATAGTATATGGAGAAAAGAGAATGAAAATGAGAACTCCGATTCTAAAGTTCGACTGATGCGGGACCAAATTATTATGGCTAGGGTCTTTTCTATTATCGCCAAGTCCAAGGCAAAGCTTGATCTATATCAAGCACTACTAACTTGTCTTAAGGATAGTCAACGTGCACTAGGAGAGGCTACTTTTGACTCTGACCTTCATCAGAGGTGAATTAAGATATTTTCTTCCTAGTTTTACTTTTCATCAATAACTTCATTGACCTTTTTAATCTAATTTTCAGTGCCCCTGATAAGATCAAAGCAATGGGGAAGGTTCTGTCAAAAGCAAGAGGGGAATTGTATGACTGCAAAGCCATTACTACGAGACTTAGGGCAATGCTTCAATCAGCGGATGAGCAGGTTAGGGGCTTAAAGAAACAGAGCACTTTCCTAAGCCAATTGGCTGCAAAGACAATTCCTAATGGAATTCACTGCTTATCTATGCGCTTAACCATAGCATACTACCTCCTGCCTCCGGAGGAAAGAAAATTCCCGAGAAGTGAGAATCTAGAAAACTCAAATCTATACCATTATGCACTCTTTTCTGACAATGTGTTGGCTGCATCTGTTGTTGTCAACTCAACTATCATGAATGCCAAGGTAAAAAATACATCATTTTAATTTGCCTTTTGTTCAGTTGTAGTAGTACTTGCTGCAACTCTTCATTTATATGCTTTCAAGTTATTCGACATTCCACTCTTATCTACTTTACAGGAGCCAGAGAAACATGTGTTCCATCTAGTTACTGATAAGTTGAACTTTGGAGCCATGAATATGTGGTTTTTGTTGAATCCTCCTGGAAAGGCAACCATTCATGTAGAAAATGTGGACGCGTTCAAATGGCTAAACTCTTCATACTGTCCAGTCTTGCAGCAGCTTGAGTCAGCTGCCATGAAAGCTTTCTACTTCAAGAATGATCATCCTGCAACTTTATCAGCAGGTTCATCAAATTTAAAATACCGAAACCCGAAATATCTGTCTATGCTCAATCACCTAAGGTTCTACCTGCCAGAAGTTTATCCAAAGTTGGACAAAATATTGTTTCTTGATGATGACATTGTTGTCCAGAAAGATTTGACAGGACTCTGGGCTGTTGATCTCAAGGGAAATGTAAATGGTGCAGTGGAGACATGTGGTGAGAGCTTCCACAGATTTGACAAGTATCTCAATTTCTCCAACCATAACATAGCAAGAAACTTTGATCCAAACGCATGTGGTTGGGCGTATGGAATGAACATGTTTGATCTTAAGCAGTGGAAGAAGAAGGATATAACTGGCATATATCACAAGTGGCAGAAAATGGTATGTATACATCAACAGATTTGCTTTAAGGAAATAGTGTCAACAAAAAGAGATTTGCTTTATGATTATAGGTATATGTATAGTAAATGCATAGTTATAACCACTTATTATTGAGTCTGAAGATGTCTTGTGACACTATTTGGGCCCTATCATTAAGAGAGTCACTGTTTATAGGGAACTGCATGCATCAGTTAAATTTACCAAATTATCATATGTTAATTCACTGTTGCATATTATATATAAAGTTATAAACTCAATATATGGTGAAAGTTCTTTTCTAATTAATTGCTCAAACATTTAGGTGAAGTTAATAGTGAATGTTTTAGTTCAAGTTAAAACTTCAATTAACATATAAAAGTTGGAGGTATTGTAAAGTTGAACGGGGTTTAAGACAAAAAATGAAAGTTTTAAATTGTTTGTGAGAAGGGTGTATTTATAGGCAATAAAATTTATTCAAATATATCTTTATGACTAAGAAAATGCTCAGTAATCTATGGGAAGGCAAGAGGTATTTAACTGTCTACAAATTATTTTAGCAAGTATTCAAGAAGTACAATAATAATGCAAACTGATGGCCAAGCAAGACCTAAGAGCTTTCACATTCACGATTGGGACTTTAAGCAGGATGTGAATGGAAAAGTGCATTTGAATGATTATGTAATAGGTACCCCATGAAGTAGAAGAGACTTTACAAATGGGCACAACATTACCTTTTTTACCTGTATTGTTGGCAATAAGAAATGTTGCCAAAAGTTTTTGCATTGGAAATGAGTAGGTTTAGATGAATGAACGACTAAAAATGAATCATACAATAAGGGAATAACGCGCTCATGGATGGTAACGTACACAGGCATGACATGCGATAGACGGCAACATGGACATGATTCCTATTTGGACTGTCTGTGTTGCTTTCTGTGTCAAACACACAGCATGACATGGTGCTCATTTTTCCTTGCCTCCTATAAGAAAGCAAGCAATAGCCTCTCTTTACTGTAGAACAAAGGAAATTCGTGGAATAATTTTGGCTGGTGTAATGAGTAGTTGGAGACTGATGAGCACCATGTCATCAGTCTCCAACTACTCATTACACCAGCCAAAATTGATGGCCAAGCAAGACCTAAGAGCTTTCACATTCACGATTGGGACTTTAAGCAGGATGTGAATGGAAAAGTGCATTTGAATGATTATGTAATAGGTACCCCATGAAGTAGAAGAGACTTTACAAATGGGCACAACATTACCTTTTTTACCTGTATTGTTGGCAATAAGAAATGTTGCCAAAAGTTTTTGCATTGGAAATGAGTAGGTTTAGATGAATGAACGACTAAAAATGAATCATACAATAAGGGAATAACGCGCTCATGGATGGTAACGTACACAGGCATGACATGCGATAGACGGCAACATGGACATGATTCCTATTTGGACTGTCTGTGTTGCTTTCTGTGTCAAACACACAGCATGACATGGTGCTCATTTTTCCTTGCCTCCTATAAGAAAGCAAGCAATAGCCTCTCTTTACTGTAGAACAAAGGAAATTCGTGGAATAATTTTGGCTGGTGTAATGAGTAGTTGGAGACTGATGTGTGCTTCAGCTGGGAAATATAGTATTGTAGATGGAGTTGCGGTCAGGACGAGGAAATAGTTGAAAGACCAAATGAACTTTGGTTGAAATAGTGAAAGGATATATAGCATTTGCTAACTTGACTGTTATTACGTTCCTAAATGAAGCTGAATGGAAAGGGAAATTACTGTATCCAAGCTAATAGACTTGGAAAAAGGATTTCTTTTCATCTTGGTACACATTTACCATCTCCCTAAACATCAACATATTGCTATATTAAGTTAGGAGCATCTGCCATTAGCAGTATGTCTTGTATATTTCATATTATTTAATCTCAGTTAAGAGCATTTTTTGAGTTTATTTCGCTTTAGGCTCTTCATGAATTCCACAAGTTCTTAGGTATTCCATTTTCAATGTTCTTAGACCATCTCCAATGGGGGTTTCTATCTTCCCTATTTCTATGGAAGAAATCCATTTTAGAAAAAACTTCTCCCAATGGTGATTTCTATCACCATTTCTATCCTAGGTGGTAATGATGTAGGATGGAAACTTTCTAGGAGGGTTTCTACATGTAGAAACTCTCATAGAAATTCTCCTCTCTCTCATGACAATTATTATTGGGCCCCACACCATTAAATTGGTCCTTTTACTATGTGACACATAGGATAGAAATGAAAAACTATTGGAGAGCATTTTTGTATGTCTACAATTTCTAACTAGAAACTCTTCCAACTAGGATAGAAATCTCCTTAAAGTACAATGCCAAGTAGGATAAGAACTCAATTTTAGAAATCACCATTGGAGATGGTCTTAATACTAGAAATTTGAACCACTCCAAATTGGGACTTCCACCTCTACGGGTGTGACTAGAAAAGTCTCTTGTTCATGTTCATGACTGGCCTCAAGACTGCGAGCTTCCCCGTTGACTGTCATGCCCCTTTGGAAACAACTGTTCATCCCTAGTTTGTAGGGATAATGACATCAATTGAGTCATTTGACATCCAATATTATATATTAATAGGTTACAAATACATACTACATATTAATAGGTTACAATCGCATAGGACTGGATGCTAGTTTACTCCACAACTTGATGTAGGAAGCCTTGCTCCTGACTTTTCCAATTTGGCTGCCGTATGTTTCTGTCTCTGCTCTGCCATAGGATACTGCAACTTTCACATTTTAATGCCCTTGAAAATGCGATTTGCACCAGCAATTTCTAAGACTTCAACCACTCCACTTAGGGGATGTTTTCTTAGCTGCACATATTTTTCTGCTGTATTTCTGATTTGCTGATTTTATACGTCATCTGTTTTTTTGGTGTACAAATAGAAGCACTGGGAAGGTGTCATGTAAGTCCAAATTCCGAATCTCTTTTAAGTAGCTAACCAAACATGGAAGTGATACAATCTAGGTTGCCTAGCCACAGGAATGGAGTCATATACGGACACGATATGGATATGGAATACGTCACTTCGGTTGGGATACGGGTACAATAAGGATACAATTATATACACACATCAAGACATATCTATATACATATGCTATACATTGGATCTTAATAATCTATACTACTATATAATGAGGAAAGTAGGCTTCACCGTGGAAGTTTTTATTCCAAAAATACCCTCATCTATATCTACTAATTAAAATTGTTCATCTATACTACTATATAATGAGAAAGTAGCTTCACCGTGAAAGCTTTTATTCCAAAAATACCCTCATCTATATCTACTAATTAAAACTGTTCGTTACATTTAATCTATACTACTATATCTATACTACTATATAATGAGGAACATAAGCTTTCGCCGTGGAAGTTTTTATTCCAAAAATACCCTCGTCTATATCTACTAATTAAAATTGTTCATTACATTTAATATGGATAGTTATGTAATTATATATAGAAAAAGAAAAATTAAGGAAGTTGTTTGTTCTTCCCAAATATTATAAAATACGTGCAATGCATGTGCAATTTATGCATGTTTTGGGTAGTAACTAGGTTCGTTCCAAAAAGTGAATGAAGGATCTGATAAGAAATAATACTCTTATATTTTCGCACAATCAGTTTTAACTATTTTTGGGGTCCTTTTGGAGCTAGACATGGGCGAGCAATATCCAATACGAGTGCTGAGGAAATGCCTTGTCAGATATGTGTTATATATGGATACAGATTTGATCCTCCGAAGGAGTATCCGTGTAACATACCACTTTCAAAAAGATATTAGCAATGAGAAGTGCTCTGGATTTGGTATTTGTGAGTATGGAAGCTCCAAAAGCAAAAAATATCAATAACAACACTGTAGTTCTACAATACATGCCTCGTGAATCCAGTTCATACCCACACATTAATATATGAACTTGATTTAGTTCCATGTAAAACTTTATTAACTAGCTTTCTTTTTCTGTCTCTTCAGAATGCAGACAGGGAATTATGGAAACTTGGGACACTGCCTCCTGGATTGCTAACATTCTATAAATTGACATATCCTCTTGACAAGTCGTGGCACGTGCTTGGGTTGGGATACAAACCGAGCATTGATCGCTCAGAAATAGTGAATGCTGCTGTTGTTCACTATAATGGGAACATGAAGCCTTGGCTTGAGCTGGCAATGACCAAGTACAGGCCTTACTGGACCAAGTATATCAAGTATGATCACCCGTTCATTAGGAACTGCAAACTGAGCGAATAGCCAGAGACTCTCGGAGTCCTTATTATAAATTGGCTACGGGCTCTTGGTCCTGGTATGAAGCTGCAGAGAAACAACATACATATGCCATTTTACGCAGTTCTCTTTACTATTGCTTTCTCTGCCTGTTCATTTGATTCTAATCTTCTTCAGTGTCCTATTCTTTAGATTAGCCTCCTTCCACTTAGAAAGATGGTCATCGGGTGTGCTTACGTGTAAGAAATTGGTGTTCTTCATGTAGAGTGTTCTATTGTTAAAAAGCTTTAGTTGTGGAGGGGATTTATCATTTTGTTTCTTGAACATATCTACTCTGGCTGTTTTTTGACAGAATGTAAAGGTCATTCGTTGTAAAGATAAAGTTAAAGAATTATCTATATTTCTATGGATGAAAACAAAATATCTATAGATGATAAAAAGAATTATCTATTTTTATCTATATAATATGTATTAAAAATTTGTATATATAAAATTATTCATTAATTTTTCTTTACATACAAAATATCTATAAAGTTGATTACATTACTTAAATTAAATTAATTTTGCGTACGGTTAATAATACATTTTGATTCGATTCTTTTCAAAATAGATTTAAAAATTCAATCCCGCTGAAAAAAAAAAAAATTCACTTGTGTGAAATTTCTACCAGACCGTTTGAAATACCTTTATAATTTTTTTTCTTCTGATTATTTAATAGAAACTTTCTTGAAATGTTAGGGTGGCAATCTTGGCAGTCACCATCTGGAAACCTCAAAACAATTAAATTTAGGGACCCAAATCGAAATCTACATGATTTAGTGGACTGATATCTAAAAGGAAAAGTTCCACGAGTCCTAAGGCGGGGATCAAAAAAACCGGAACCAGGGCTGACGCGACTCCCCAGCTCCTGCTAACGTGGGTTCCATCTCCAACCATTAGGTGAATATAAACAGGACCGGTCAGGAGTATTGGATTGTCCTATCCTAGAGCTAAATTTGGTTGTCCCTTGACCCTTATTGTCAATTGGTCGGTACTGACAGTCATCCGTGACCCTGATGGTATGATCATGTTGAGTCTGAAAAGGTTGTCCAAACTCCAAGATTTATCCAGCCTATCCCACGAACATAATGTTCAGATGGTTCATGCACCCATGGTACTTGCAGTTGCATGTAATAAATAGCAGCATAAAGTACGTACGTACGTACATGGGGAGAGTAGAATCTTTATCTTTTATTTATTTATTTACTTTGCCTCCGCATTGCAATAAAAGTTTGAGATAGAAAGGAGCTAGCTAGTGACATAACATGTTGAGAGAGAGAGTAGGGATTATGATCACTCCAGAGCATTTTCCTTTTCCTTGTTCTCCTTCTGCTGCAGCAGCCACTGCGCAAAGACATTGGCAGTCTGAGTATCAGCCCTGTGGTGCTTCTGGGTGAACTCCTCCAGCGTAGCCCAGGTGAAGTCCGGATAAGCCCTCGGGTGCTCGGCGTCCACCAGCCCTTCCGGCGGACGCACCACCTTGTCCTTCTTCGGGCACAGGAAGAACACCAGCGACTTCCTCGCCGCATTGCTGTTCACCACCGCCCTGTGCATGCAGCTCTTGTACCTCTTGTTTGTCAGAGCCTGTTAATTCGTTCACACATTTTACAAGTTAATTATTCTTCATTAGTCTCTGTAGAAAAAAGAACATAGTTGCTACTTAGAAATGATATTTTGTCGGCGGTTTGTGACCGCATGACCATTTGGCAGCCAACCATTGGTCATCCTATTATCACCGCACCCATCTCTTTAAAATTTAGGTCATGAAGTCAATGGAAGGTCGCCGCATGGCCTGCGGTCACGTTCGCGGTCATAAACCGCCGACAATATAGCAGGGTCATTACTTCAATACATAGAGAAAACACTATTTCTTGTTATCCAGTACAAGGGGTAATCTTAAGCGAAATTAGAGCTGGGTAGATTAAGATGGGCTGGGTGGCCAAGGGCGGAGCCAGAAATTTTTTTTTAGGAGGGGCTAAAGTATGGATGAAAAAGAAAAAAATCATATGGTTACTCAATAAATGAAATACAAAATTTACACAACAAACAACACCCACAGAAATCAAATCCTAGACTTTCTATTAAAGTAGCCAACTACCCAACCAACTAAGCTAAGAATTATATGTGATGACCATCTGGTAGCTCTTTCTATTTTTTGCGGAAGTCCGGACTACAGTCCGGAAGAGCCCACTGTATGCTCTGCCACTGTGGTTGGCTGATATATATATGAAAAAAGAAAAAATAATTGGTGGTCTGAAACCCATCATAGTCCACACAACCTAGTTCTGCCCTTGACTAGTACTCTTTTCGCTAACAATTTGTTTGTGTCAATGTATATATATATATAAGGAGAGGTGGAGTCAATTGATCGTGCTGGAATTTTTTTTTTCTTTTTCTAACGATCAAGTCATATTATTCAACGATTTTAGAATATGGGCAACAGATATGAGTACTATAATTGAGATTAATTATCTTATTTTTGTAAGACATGCAAAACTATATATATATATATATATATATATATATATATATATATATATATATATATATGATCTCCCTCCTAAATTCTTGCGGTCACTCCTACTGTCCTACATGCATGCTTCATTTGATAACTAATTGATCTTTTGGTCACTTATAAATAGGTTAGGGATGTCCTCTTCTCTTCATCCAAACCTACCAACTTTGGACCGGATAAGATTTGGGTGGAGAATTTTTTTTTAAAATCATTTTTATTCAGATGTATTACTAATTAATTTAAATATGGTGAATTAACAAGCTTGACGAACATCATGAACTCATTGTCCCCTTGGACCCCAAACGGTGCATCTAAGTGGATACTAATATTTGATCATATTTTACTGACCATATATATAATTTGGTAGTCTTCATGTTGATCATATATGGAATCCAACATGTAGACTGTCACGTCATGTGGTTAGATTTTGGTATCTCGTATTTTAAAAAAAAAAAGATTGATGTATGGTTTAGTACGTACCATGAAGGTGTCCCCGATGTTGATGACGAAAGTGTTAGGTTTGGGGGTGACAGTGTACCATTTCCCGTCGACGCAGACCTGCAGGCCAGGGACGTCGTCCTGGTGGAGAACGGTGAGGGAGGTCGGGTCGAAATGAGGACCGGTGCCGAGGGTGAGGTCGGGCTTGGGGCACGATGGGTAGTAGTTGACACGGAAGATCGACTTGTTGTCTTCGTAGAACTCCCTGAACGCCGCTCTCCCAACCCCGAGGCTCAGTCCCAACACCTCGCATATCTCCAAGCATAGCTTGCTCATTGCTTCACAGTACTCCTCCAACACACCCCTGCATGCATGCATCCATACAAATTCCATATATATATATATATTCACAGATTAAATTATATCATATTCTTAATTATTAATTAGTACGAGAAATGATTCAGTGGTCCTGACTAAACACATGGCAGTGGTCAATAGCCATTCTTGATGTGACATGATACTGTTGATGAAAAATTAATATTCATCATTGTCACGTGGTAATTCCGGATCACCGAATAATTTTTTCTTGATTACCCATAATGTTGGAAGCGTTGACCCAGGGTGTTGACCATGTAGTTCTTGGCGTCGTAGGCCGGGATGGTGAGCGTCTCCTTCCACGGGAGGTTGGTGGTGAACCTCCCGGTGAAGCTGCTTGCGTAGCCGAAGATCTCGCCGAGCGCCCTCTTCGCCCGCTCCTTCTCCGCGAGCGGCATCGAGAAGAAGTCCTGGGTGCACCTCTGCGCCTCCTTCAGGAGCCCGTCCCCGACCCCGTGGTTGGTCACCTGGAAGAACCCGTGCTTCGCGCACGCGTCCCCCACCTGCCTGGCCACGTCGTCGGCCGCGCCCTCCTCCCCGGAGAGGAACCGTCCGATGTCGATCACGGGGAGGACGAGCTCCTCCGCGGCGTCCGCCCTCGGCCGGTCCTCCTCGGACCAGACGAGCTGCGCGGGGATGTCCTCGCGGCGGCTGAGGACCGACGCGTCGAACACGAAGGGCTGCATTGTGGCAGAAGAAGCCATGATCGATCGAACACAAAGGTCGGTCAGGTGCGTGAGTGTGAGAGAGGGGGATACGTACGTGGTGTTTTTATAGAGAGGAGTGGTCCTTTGGGGAATATAAAAGGCCAAACAAATGAATTGGTATCTAGTGAGCAACGTTCTTACGTTTCCTTTAAGTTTTTGGAATTTTGGGGAGGATGAACCAAAAAATTAATTAGTACGGATGAATTGAGGAGAGGAGGATAAGGATGAACTGAGATAGTGTTCATATATCATCTAACAATTTAAGAGGTAGAAAGAATTGTAACAGTTTTTAGTTCACTGAACAGAAGAAGATTCATTCACTCACATAGATAGATTAATATGCAGATATAAAGCAAGAATTTCCGTGAAGTCAGAACGTCCCATATCCTTTCACATATATACACACTTGAGCCGAATTCTATATAGCAAGGAATTTTATATTCCGGGAATCAAAAATTCTAATGTTAGTCGATACGATTGATATAAAAAAAAATTCTTCCAAAATTGTTAAAAATATTGTTAGAAATTTATATTATATTAAATAGTTTAATTTTAAATATATTTTTATTAGGATTTGTTATAGATATAGTTTTAGGATTTTGGATAGATATGTTTAGTTACATAATATTAAAATAGTTTAAATATGATAAATCTATTTTAGCTATAATTTGTAATATATATGTTTAGTTAGATAATACTAGACAACTACATAATTTTAGGAGTTTATATACATTTATTTTAGCTAAGGTCTAAAAATTAATCAATTAATATTTTTAATTACGAATTATATAAATAGTAGTTTATTTTGAGTCATTTTGAAGCATCTTCATAATAATAGGAATTTAATAGTAGTTACGGTTTGTTTGTAATTTTTTGCGAAACTATATCCAATCGAGACGTGACCAAACTTTGATCGATCCGACTTGATCAGACCTACTAGAGTCGTATTACTCCAACTAGAATATGATTCCGACCCGACCCGACCCAGCCCAACCTGTATTCGAACTCGACCTAACTCGGATTCGAACTTAAGCTAAATCCAATTTATTTCCATATGAAAGATTAATATAACCCAATCTTGAGAGGAATATATTTGTATGATTCATGAGTAAATTATTTGTTCGTCAAAAATTTTAGGAATTTTTTTTTATATCCCTAACTAAATTTTTTGGAGCATATTTCGTATACCAAACGCACATTTAGAGTTGATCTCTTATACAAACCCATGCATAATGCATGACTAATGATAGGCTATAATTCCTATGAATTTTAAAAAGAAAGTGTATAAATTGTTAACAATTAAACTATAAAATCCCTAAATGAGAGTCTTGCCTTGGAGTGGTTGGAGGAGTTGCCTTAGTGATAGGGGTTGATGGTGTGGAATATTGTGGGCTTAATTATGTATTAGAGGAGTGTGGTTGGAAAGAAATAATACAACCTTGAATAAGAAAATTCACTTAAAAAATGACAAAATTTTAAGTGATATAAGTGATCAGGTACGGACACATTACAAAATAAGTGGGGTCAAGTGATCTTACTGGAAATTTTGTTGTTGTTGGTTATATTATTCAATTTTATGTAAACAAAATAACAAAGGACTAAAGTCGTATACGAAACACTGTCCTAAAAAATTAATCGAGGTCTATGTATAGACTTATTCATGAATCCTTTTAAAGGTAAGCACCCTATGCTACGGCTTCTCGTTACTACACATAACTTCGAGAGAGTGCTTCGAACATAACTTTGCCAAAAAGATTAGAATGCAGCAACTGTTACATAATTGCTTTTCCTATCTTCGAAAAAGATCTGGAAACAAAAATAAAGAAAATTAAATTAAAGTTTACCGGCCTTCGGAAAAGTCGTGCACGAAGCACTGCCCTAAGAGTTAATCTGGATTTATGTGCCGACTTTATTCGAATGCTCCTAGGGGTAAAATCTCGCTCTACCGGTATCCCGTCGTCTCACACAACTCGGAGAGATTGACCCTGACTTAGCTCTGTCCAGAGCAAGGATGTCACGCCCCAGTACCGAAATACGAAGACAGACTAGGCCAGCTATCCCGTATGAGGTACGAAGACATCATACGACGATTGTGGCTGTCAAGAGACTAGGGGTGCATGCTACAATCAGGTCTCCTATGGTCTCACGGAGCATCTATGTGTCAATCAATCAAAACAAAAAATAGTAAATAATGATCATATAAGATAAAATAGTAAGGCGTCCCCGACGCTTCATCAAAATGATTCATGAGACAAGCTACACAAAATGATGAGCTAGTGCCGAGAGTCAATAGTACATAATCATAGTCAGCTGCAGTCTGATTTAATTACAATTATGTAAACGGAAACTAATGTCCAGAACAGCCGGCTAACAGGAGCCAGTGGCTAAACCCCAAGTACAAAATAGAAAATATCAGAGCGGTGAAGAAGAAACCCACTCATGGTCCCTGGCGTCCAAGCTCCTGGTGTCACTCCCGTTTTTCGTTATACGTATTTTCTGTATACCTGTACGAATTTTTAGCAATTGTCAGGTGGACCGTAGTTAGACTTGTCTTGCTTAGCTTGATCTTGGTTTAAACTTGCCTTGGTTTATTTGGTTTGGTTCAACTTGAGTTGGCTTGGCTTGGCTTGGCTTGGCTTGGTTTCGTTCATTTTGGTTTGAGATGAGAAGGGCTGATATATAAGTCAACTCTCCTCTCTCTTTCTTCATTACTTTCATTTATTTCTTCTTCTTCTCCATTACTCCTCTCCACCTACATCCAAGAAACCCTAGACAAGTGCAACTTGCTTTATGATGGATCTCAAGTTTTATTGGTCCATTCTCTTCCTTGCATGATTCTAAGCCTCTTTAGAACTTGGCATTTTTGGTTTTGATAGATGGATTTTTGTAGATCTAAGTCTTGGTCTTTTCTTGTTTTTCTTGATTTTGATCTATTAAAGCTTGGTATTTCCTAAAACCAGTCGCCCCAGGCTATAGAAAATCTCGTTCTACCCAGTTTAGACCATTAGAACATGTTTCTGACTTATTTTGAGAAAGTTAGGGCCATTTTAGTTCATGGGTTCCTGGAGCTGCTCTCGGTCTGGTTGGAGCAGTGTGCGCGTGCTCTTTAGCGCCATGCCATCTTGTTGCGTGCGCGCTCCTTAGCGCCTCTTTATCCTGGTCGCGCGCTCTTTAGCGCAGCACCCCTCTGGCCTGGCGCCACCCGGCCCAGCGCCACTTGGCCCAGCGTCCCTCTGGCCTGGCGCTACCTGGCCCAGCGCCACTTGGCCCAGCACCCCTCTGGCCAGGCGCCACCTGGCCCAACACCACTTGGCCCAGCGCCACCCCGTGCTTCTGGCCGAGCGCCACCTAGCACCGCGTACCATTCTCGTCGTGTAACGCCCCAGTCCCAAAATACGTAGGACTATGATACGTATATATACATGCCAGCTACGTATCGAGAGAACTCCAGTCCAGCTCAAATACGTATAAGCTGTTTGGTTATTCTAGACCAACTATATCTCAATCCACTAAATATCGGTAACAATAACGAATCAAGTGCAGTAAGGCTGATCAGACCTTAATACACTGATTTTAGAATAGATAAATATATTAGAGTAGATCCCCAATAACATATTTATCATGAACAAGCTAGAGAAAAATAGAAGCTTGTACAAGACTAAGCTATAATGCAACAAGAATCAAATATAGGATAAAATCTAATTACGGAAGAGAAAGATAAAACATCAACTAAATATACCTGTATTCTTGGTGTAGCAATCATCTTCCATTAGTGTTCCATACCTTCATCTAATACCTGGAGAGATCACCAGATCCTTGGAGGACTAGCAAGACACATAATATACATGCCTACTGTATAGTAAATAACATGCAAGAAAAATAGGAATAACAACAAGAGGAAAAGATAACACATAAATGAACTCTATAGATGGTGACATGTCATGAGAATATAATATTAATCGTGGCTAAAACCATAGCCCGGGGAGGCACTAACAGTCCTATAACAGGTTCTCTATCGTAGCCCGGGGAGGCACTAACAATAGAGGATAGCCACGGCTAATTAAACATCCTCTCCTAAGGTACTAGGAAGTCAAGCCTATCTATTCATGTCCAAGTTAAGTACAGGTCAAACAGGTCAGGAAAAACATGGCACAAACATATCAATACTATCACCAGACATGAACAAGATATGAGAGATAGAACAAGTAGTATAGAAAGAAAAGTGAAAATCTACGTGCACGTGAAACTAGAAAGTAACCATAACATGAAACAAGAGGAATATGTAACCAAGCAAGAAGGAATGGAAATAGAAAAAAATATGTAAGTACTGTAAAGTTTGGCAAGGTGTACTTGCCTGGTGTAGACTTAATCACGTCTAAATAACCTGTCAGATCAAATGTCCGCGAAAGCTGAACACCTGCAACTGTCCTCGGATGCTGAAACAGACATTGCCAATATTCTTGAAATAAATAAAATAGCTAGAATAGCCTACCCATAAGTCCAATTCTGGACACAGACGCAAAACGGTAATTTCGAGTCAAAACAGTATCTGCCGTTGGACCCGCTTTGCATCGAAAAGCGTGCCAGAGTCTATGGTCTCTAAAGTCATCAAACTCTATGTTAATTGATTCGTTTTGATGAGACGAACCCAACGGTATGTCCGCCGTTGGATTTCGGCGGGCCATGCAAAAATTTGCCGGTTGAGTTGGATCGTGGGGCCCGCAAAACGGTGATCCGGTTAACTGTCTCAGATTCGGACCAAACTTGGCATAAAGGACCAAAAAAATGATACGGTCCTGCTGGTGTAAGTTTTGTCTCGATTTGACGAACGTGTACAAAGTAATTAGAAAATTTTGGAAAAGATCGATACGATAAATTCGACGGATACGTATCAAATTTGTCGCGCACACGCAACCAATTTGAATTCCGTCAAAGTCCACACGTTCGCGAAGTCGATACGCACCTTTCGATGCTTTCGGTTCGCGACCACGTCGCCCGGTTTGTCGGGACGGACTCCGTATCGAGGAATTTTAATATTTTGAAAACAAGTTTTGGTTCAACTTTAATCTAATTTTAAACAGAAAATAACCAACTAGAATCTTGGTTAAGTTGTCTACAAGTGTCTTCAAACCGATTTTCAAAACGTGCAACACGTTGGTCGTAAAACGACAGTAAACATGGGACATTGGGACAGTTTCTAAATCCAGAAATTCGAGTTTTTTTTTATCGATTTTGGAACTCAATTTTATTCGCACATGATGGGAATGAAAATATTCTAATTTGAGGGAAACAAAGTCGTATAGGTTGGCTACGAACCTGACCAAGTGGTTCGCAAAACGATGAACCGGGGAGATCGTAATCACGTCTCAAAGTCGCTGCTGCTATCGCTCTTCCTGCTGCTGCTGCTGCTGCTGTCGCTCTATTGCTGCTTCTACGCGCTGTTGCACGCGCGACAACGGCCTTCCAGTGGCCGACGGTGGTCCCGGCGCCGCGCATGGTCGACGACGAGGCCTCGGGGGTCATCGTGCGGGTTAGGGTGGTGCTGGGTTAGGGTTTTGATGAATTCTCCCCCCTCGCTTTCTCACGTTATATATTTAAGGGTTGGGGTCGGTTGAGCCTGGGCTGTACGGGTCTGCTGAGAAATATTATCTCGCGAGAAATTCAATTTCTCGTGAGATGAGATTTGTTTTTTTCCTTTTTTTCCTTCTTTTTGTTTTCTATTTCTTTTCTTTGCTATAAATAATATCATAAAAATCCAAAAAAAGTTCTAATAAAATATCTAAAATTCCTATAATTAGAAAATGACTTTATAAATAACTAAAAAATATTTTTGGTATAAATACACATTTGTAACTATAAAGGAACATAGGCTACCGAGAATTTATTTAGTTAAAAAAAGAGTTTTATATATTCTAATAATAATTCTACAACAAAATAATATATTTTAAATAACAATGATTGTTTCTGTGAAACATTCCTCTTCCCCACATGTCATACATAAAATATTTACTATATACAGTATTTAATATAAATCACAAACTTTATCAAGCATATTTCAATCCTCCTAGTGAAATAAAGGTTATAATCAAATTCCTAATAATAGAAAATAACCAAATAGTAATTCAGAATTCCGAGGGGGTGTACACTATAAAATGAAATACCCATATATTTATATACAACATATATGCCTACATAAACATCTTTGGACCCAACGGTATGACTACATGGGCTTGGGTTTGGTTCGGGTCCCGTTTGACTAGTTTAGCACAATCGGGTCTCCTAAAAAGTCAATAATCTAATTAATAAATAATTAAATCGTCTATAGGGTTTAAGTCACAACTTTGACTGATTTTCCTAGTTGGGACACACATATAGCTCGACCTTTCCTACCATGGCCAAAACACTAGTCAAAGTACACTACTACCCTAGTCGTGCCAAAATTCCTAGTCGCTATGCATCTTAGAACTTAACCATGACTAAGGCCATATCTATATAAAATATTAGGCTATTATAAATATAATCATATATATACAAAATTTTATATAAATCTATTTGGATGTATAACATCCCAAAATAAATATCAAAATAATTATACTAAGCCATGGCAACCTATCATGGCTCTATCAAATGGGGTTGGCTAGGTTAGGGTCCAAATATATTTTCTAGTCAAGTCGAACTCGAAAAGTCAACTAATGAGTCTATTGTGCCATTCGCAATTAAATAAAACATAGAAACTCGATTCAGTGGCACACCCTTAGCATGTGCATCGTAGGCTCAAAATGGGTCAAAACCATATATTGGGTAAAATAATTTTGATCTATATCGAGTCCCGAACTCACGTTGGGAGTTAGGTATAGAATTACCGTAAACGGTCAAATGGCCTAATTTGACTCGAAGTTGCGTGAAGTCAAAAGAATGTTAGGGGACAAGTTTGGATGCGACATAATATATCAAGTTGAAGGTCATCCTGTCTACTATAAAACTCATGAAGGATGTTTCAAGAGATGGACAGGTCTTGTGCTCCAAAAATCAAAGACACGAAAAAGTACATATAAAATCCTAATTAAATATACAATATAACCTAATAATTAGAAATACTATAAAATAAAATAAAATAAAAAAATAATTGCCAAAAATTAGGGTCCTCACACGTCGTGCGCTCCAATTGTTGTGCGCCTTATGACCAGTATATCACTATATTTTGTTATATGCACGTACCCTGAGCTTTGACCCGACCTGAGCATGATCTGACTTGGCTGTAACACAAACTTGACTTGGACATGAGCCCTGACTTGGACTTGAACTTGATAATTCTTGGCTATGATCATAACTTGACATAAACATGACATGATAATATGAACCCGTCTTGATAATTCTTAATAGTGGTCCGTCGATGCGCACTCTTGACAAGTAACAAGTAAACTTGATATTGCATGAATAATCTTGATAGTGGCCCATCGAGGCGCACTCCTGACATGTACATGTACTCTTGATATGACAAGTAACCTGACATGACATGTATAATCTTGAAAGGCTATTGCGACAACTACCCTAACTTGCTAAATAACTTTTGTCTTGACACCGTAGTTGATTTTCTTGATTGTGCCTGTACAAGCTACCTGTCTCGTCTTACATCATGTCTAGAGCATGGATTCCTGGTTACCACGGTCATGGATTCGTACTGAATCTGACTAGGTTAAATGACTAGATTGATCAAGTAGTCCATATAGAGAAATTTTCCCAGTTACAGGCGATCCCGTTATCCCGGCCACACCTGAGGGACTTGTAGCCTGCCGACGAGTAGGACACATTTCCAGCACACTGTCGTGTGGGGCACTTCTTGAAAACATGAGTACTGAAAGTACACCAATAATCTTGATAACTCTTGTAAATTACCTCGCCTGGATAACCTGGATAGCTGCAGGGCTTGTGACTGCGGGAACATCTCAACTGCATCTTGCTAGTAACTAGGCCTATGATAACCCTCGTTAGATAATGATAGCAAGCCGTAGGACTTGATTGGCCGTGCATGAATGCTTGTCTCGTGATTAGCATGGGAATTATATTCTGCCTCTTATTTTCCTAATGTAAACTATCATTTTATTCTAATCCTGTCTTCATGTTACTTAATCAGGTTCATTTATGTATTCTTCTATTTAATTATATGTTGGTTTTAGTTCCTTAATGAAGCCTCTCTTGTGGCACTTGCTCTTCTGGGTTCTGACCCAGCTGGTTTTGTATGGCCAGATTTTAGAGTAGCACCCGGAGATCTACCCACCTTCCAGCCAGATGGTGAACACCAGATGTTATCCTGGCAAGGAGTGAGTTTTCTTATTTTACCCTCTCACTCTATTGTAAATTATTTTTTTGAGGCGTTTAGCCGTCGAGCAAGTGTTAGCTCGTGTTGAAACTTAATTTTTGTTTGCCTAAGGGCTGTAACATGATTGACAAATCCCAGGATTAATCATGTATGACTTAACTCTTGCTAGTCTTAACATTTTGTGTGACTAGCTTCATGATCATCGGAATATATAATGTTTGGGACGTCTTACTTTGTATGTTTGATGATCTAACATCTTGTACATTTATTTGCTTGCATGAGATCGAGACACTAGGCTTGTTCTTGACCATAGAGACTGATGGATTGTAGTTTAACCATCATGCATCTAGACAGCCTTGACCGTATTGCGAGATGGGTTGTACTTTAATGTACGTAGATGGCTGTGTCTGTCCCCCGCTCTCCAGTATTCTGGTTCTGGAGTGTGATACAGTTTAAGTGGTGGCCCATGCAGGTCTTGTAAATCAAGATGTGAGAGAGTTTACTGAATAGATGTCTCAATCAGCATTCGTTCTTGATCTCTACTCGTACTTTCTAATCTTCCAAATCCTTGATCCGATAATATGCTTCTATCCTTGATCTATCTTGGTCCTTCCTTATTGTTCCTCATGTCATTTTCTTCAGTGGCATTGTTTCTGGTCCTACCGATCAGCCGGGGGGAGCACCTCCAGTGAACCAGCAACAAGTGAACCAACAGCAACCCGGGGACCAAGCCCAGCACTCTGGAGCAGCATCCCGAGTCATGCATTCCAGAGATCCAGAGCCACCAGTTTTACCAGCCCTGCCTGTAGAGCCTGACAATAGGACCCTGATGGGGCTTATCCGGGACTTGCTAGCAGCACAAGATCGTCGGGGCGATGTCCTGCACCAGACAGTACAAAATGCCATGGGCAGAGTTGGTTACCAAGGGAACATTGCATCCAACAGCTTCTAGCGCCTGAACCCTTCCTTCTTTGACGGCATCGAAGATGCTATTGCTGCCGATGCTCGGCTACATGATATAGAGGTTATTCTGGATGCAGTTCGGATTCCAGAGGAAGAGAAGGTGGTCGTTGTGCGCCTACAGTTATTGGACTTAGCCCGCAGCTGGTGGGCGATGTTAGTAGTTGGGTTGGCGACGTCTGTCTTATGGACGATATTCAGTGAAAAGTTTCAGATGAAGTACTTTGATGCAATAGCTTGATATGATTTGCAGACAAGGTTCAGCAATCTCAAGCAGATGGGAAGGACGGTCGATGGATATGCGGCTGAGTTTTTGAGGCTTAGTCGGTTTGCTCCCACCTTGGTGGCGACCGAATTGGACCGAGCACAGCGATTCCAGTAGGGACTCCACCTAGAGATCATTTTAGCAGTGGAGCAGTTTGAGCACCAGACCTTTGATGCTATTTTGAGAGCAGCTAGGAGGCATAAATATACCTCCCAAAGGATATTAGATCAAACTGGAGGACGGAATAGGCCTCATGGACAGTTATTTCAGTCGTCAGCACCAGCCCTGGCAGCTAGGGCCTTGACCATTGGATCTCCTTAGAGGGCGACCACAGTTTTGTCAGTTTAGCACTCGACTCCGATATATCCTCAGCAGCAGAAGAAGAAACAGTCTTTCTCAATGGGTTACACTCATTGTGGGAAGCCTGGACACGTGGTTTCAGAGTGTCGTAGACCACAGGGATTGTGATTGGCTTGTGGGGCACCGGACCACTTGATAGGGTCCTGTCCGCATAGAGCTAGTTCATCTTCGTCAACCCAAACTAGTCCATCGGTTAGGTATATACCACAAATTAAATGAATGTGTTGGTTTTGGTATGGGTGGACGAGGAGCTCACACCATCAGTACAGTTGAGTACTAACACCAACACAGTTTTTATATGCAGGCACAGGTAGAAGCTCGTTGGCACGTGGCTTGCTTGGATGCGTCGAGGCACGGAGTTCCTTGGGGTTTTGAGATGAGGTGGCCGCATGGAGTCTGGACTTATACGTGACATAATGTATGGACATCGCTTTCTGAACCATCCGCTGGCTCGTTAAGCTTTTTATTAAGAGATGAAAAAAAGTAGAGTGATTTGTAACTTGAGAGAAGAGTGAGACTGAGCGATTATATTTCTGGCCTCGTGCCACTTTTGTAATCCTTGTTCAATATCAATAAAGAGCCTTTTTTGTTGACTTGTGTTTTGGTTCTAACTTTTCGCTGGCTTATTCAATGTTCTGCTTTGGGACTTCTGTGCAACGACCCCGTCGCTTAGCCTGTAATCGGTCGTTATGGAACCCGCCTTGCATGAGTGCAACCTAGGCTCATGCGGCATAATGCCTTAGCGAGGATGATAGGTCCTACGGGACTGGGATGTGACAGGTACGGTGCTACCTCTGGAGCTGGCAACCCCGAAAATTGTTGAGCTGGCCCTCCTGGCCTCTGTATCTGTGGGCAAGTTGCAATATGGTGGTCTGAACTCCATACTATAACCACTACCCATTTGCTGATCGATACACCTTTTGAGTGTGCCCTCCCTTCCTGCAATAAGTACAACCTACTGGCACCCCTGGCGCTGCGGGTGCCTCGACTGCTGCTGCCATACTGGTGCTGTTACAACTATTCTGACTGACGCTGCATCACGAATACGGATGCCAGGTGCTGGTTCTGACATCCTCGATCCTCCTCCTCCTCCCCCACTCTGTGCATGAGACCTCTTCTGGCCTCTAGTCCTTGCTGACAACCTTTGTATCGTAAGCTCGTGCCTCCGAGCCGTCGTCAATACTGTATCAAATGTCTGGTAATCGTGCCCTTCTACCAACTACAAAATCTCCAAGTGAAGTCCCTGCTGGAAACTCATAGCCCTCTCTGGCTCCGTTGCCACAATCGTCTGAGCAAAGCTACTCAACCTGCAGAACTCCGCTGCGTACCCATCGACTGTCCTACCGGCCTGCTTGAGACCGATGAGCCTCTGCTAAAGCTCGAACTGTGCCACGACCCCGAAGTACTTAGTCCAGAACCTAGTCCTGAAGCTATCCCAAGAAATATGATGCCTCAAGCCAACTTCCAATGACAACCACCAATCGCGGGCAAGGTCCTGAAGCTGCAATCAGACCTGATCTACCTACACCTCAGCTAGAACCTTGGCCGCCGACAAGATGGCCTCGGTATCCTGTAACCATGCATCCACTGTAATGGCATCCTCCGGCCATCAAAATACCTTAAATTGAGTTAGCAAAACCGAACCGATGCAACCGAATCTATCTTCTCGCTTCTCTCTAGGGCTACTTGCAAGCCCTGGTTCAATAGGACATTCTGTTCCTGGTTCTGCACCTGCTGATGTTGTTGGATTGCCATCTAGTGTTGTTGGGTTTCCAATAACCCCATGATGATCTGTAATAGTACTGGTGTGTCGAGTGCTACTAGTATTGCCGGCATCACTGGAGGTACGGGAACCTCTGGCCTCTGTTGCTCAACTGTCTCAAGCTCGACGATGTTCTCGATATGAATCTGTCCAGGTAGAGGTGCTGCCCCTAGCTGATCTCCCGCTAGACCCTGCTCTACTGGACTATCTCCCATGCCGGCTCCTCCAATAGCCGAGAAAGAGGTGCCCCTAAAGGGAAAGGATACAAGGTGTCAAAAGACAGGACGAGAAGGAATTGAGGATGATAATCAAGTTAGCAATCAAGGTAGGAGAAAGCGAAGATGAATCATGAGATCAAGGAAAACATGTTTAATTGAGACTCTTATAATCGCAATACCCCACAAGTCTGAAAAATAAATCTGCATGGGCCACCAATAAAACTTTGTCATGCCCCAGTACCGAAATACGGAGACAGACTTGGCTAGCTATCCCGTATGAGGTACGAAGATGTCATACGGCGATTGTAGATATCAAGAGACTAGGGGGTGCATGCTACAACCAGGTCTCCTATGGTCTCACAGAGCATATATGTCTCAATCAATCTAAGCAAGAAACAGTAAATAATGATCATATTAAACAAAGTAGTAAGGCGTCCCCGACGTTTCATCAAAATGATTCATGAGACTAGCAACACAAAATGATGAGCTAGTGCCAAGAGTCAATAGTAGATAACCATAGTCAGCTGCAGTATGATTTAATTATAATTATGTAAATGAAAACTAATGTCCAGAACAGCCGGCTAACAGGAGCCGGTGGCTAAACGCCTGTAGAAGCTCTAAATGAATCAAATATTACCATGTGCTACTCACAAAAGGCTTCAAGACTCGAATCATCAAATAGCGCTGGACATTAGATAATGCCTGACATCAGAAAGCGCTGGCATCAGATGGCGCTGGACGACACGTGGCAGTCTTCTCCGAGAAGCGAAACAGTCGTCATCATGACTGACAACACGATAGTCAAGGAAAATCCATTTCGAATCCCGAACGTACGGCTCTCGAGGATATTGTGTCAGATTTTGTCATAATGACTGACCGCTGCCTCGTGCTACTCGTAGTTGGCATGAGGTAATCAATGAATTGAGTAAAGATAGCGCCCGACGCCATTCAATCTCGAAGAATATGCATATGACGTGGCGTGCATGCCACTAATCTCGAAGAACGTACACATGATACTGCCCACGACCACGCACATCTCTCTTACAGAATGCCATACATCCAATGCAGTTAAGTTAACCGTTAGCACGAAAGATGATGGTGTCCCAATTGCTGTCTGCGCCAATCAGAATAACTGGCTGACAATTATTTCAGAACTCTATAAATAGAGTTTCAAATCACTTCAAAAGGATCACTAATGATCATAATCTCCTGAGCACCTGCTGCAGCACTCTCCAAAGGCTTTTTTCTTCGACATCGCATCGTCCATGGGATAAATGATTGTCTTCAGATCAGATTCCTATAGTTTTACTTCTCCAGAAATTAACTTGTACTCTTGTACACACTCTTCTCAGTTTGTAATCAAATACTTTTTGTTTTTGCAAACAAAATAATGATTCTGCTGGGGACGACTTTCTCCTCCCATGAGAAAGTGACAACTCAATACGATATTGCGTCGGTCGGCACGACGCGAAAGACTCTGGTCGTAAATTTCAACCAAACTGCCTACGAAGCCATGGTTGGCGCATGGGGTGCCATGCGCACCTCCACTGTTCCTACAAAGAACAGAACGCACGCCATCTGGACTCCAAAGTCCTCTAGTGTACCAATCATGACTTCTGTGCCATGCTTGGAGAAAAGCTATGTAGCCCCTTCCTCTTCCTCATCAATTCTGAAATTGGTAGAGAGTGCTCCAGCCACTGCCTCTGTGCCAAACAAGGGACAGCGTCACATGGCCAATCCTCACTCCCCAGTTCTAAACTTGGCTGAGAAGTTACATATCACTACCCCTACACAGAGTAAAGAAAAGCGTCCTATGGCCTCTCCTTATCCTTTCCAGTCCTGGACTTGGTAGAAAATGCATCTGATTGTGATTTTATGCCAATTAATGCAAGAACGATTCTGAGTAGAAAGTCTGCTTCTCTTGGCAAAGACAATCAAATCGATGCCAAGAAACCAGACTCTGCTCAAACTCTATTTCTTGCTGCTGATCTACACCGCGCCAAATGCGCTGGAATGGTGTATGCAGAACAGCAGGGCATCCTGCCCACGCCTTATGGCCAGCACCAACCAATCCAGAGCTATAATTTTCCTACACTGCACATTTGAAGAACAAGGCAGGGTAAACTGAGGATGTCTCAGATAGACAGCCAGGTGGCGTACGACTCTGACATGCGCACTTAACTAAACCAGCACAGAACACCATCAAGTCCACATCAAGAACAATCTGTGCCACTCACTAAATTACGCTCATGGTGAGTTTATCAAATCAAGAATCCTCCCCCCTATGCCAATAAACTCAATACTTCTCTATATACACAGGGAACAAGGCATCTCAAGAAACGAAACCATGTTCCTAACATCATCAAGGAATATGTGCCTCCGACTTCTCATTATACTGTCACTGAAACTGATTTCCGTGAACTTCTTGTACAAAAATAGAAGATCACATGACCATCTCATCCACCTGTAACTCCACATCAGGAACACCACCGTAATTATCACCACGAAGTAGTGATCAAATATTGCTGTCAATCAGCTAAACGGTCTGTCTTCGACCGTTTGAACTACACTCGGACTCCTGAACTCATTATGGTGGACGAAGATGAATTGCTATATGATTCGATCAACATGACATCTCGAAGCACTGGGGGTGAAAAATGTCCAAGACGTAATGCATCTCACAATCCCAGTCAATAATACCTTGATCGTATTCATGACTCCGGTGAAGGGGTCTACCAGAATACAAGATTAAGAGGCCGAGACCTACTCAGTCAAAGGAATCTTCCTTCCGACCAAGACTCAATCGGTCAAAGGAATCTTTCTTCTTACTAAGAAATAATCAGTCAAAGGAATCTTTCTTCCGACTAAGAAACAATCGGTCAAAGGAATTCTCCTTTCGACCAAGAAACAATCGGTTAAAGGATTCTTCCTTCCGACGAAGAAACAATCGGTCAAAGGAATCTTCTTGATTCTGACCAATATTTTCTTGGTCAAAGGAATCTTCCCACTCTTCATCTTGGGGGTAGTTCCCTACGTGACTTCGATGCCGATAGCGAGAGCTCTGAGCGGACTATTTTTTCCACCAGTTCATCATCGGTAGCTAGAGAAGTGACTGCTTATATCACTAATGAAGAACAAGATGCATCTAGCTCTGACAGTCAGGAGAAGAGAATTTCTATGTTATAGGCTAATTTGAAAACTATGGCTGAAATGGTTGTAAATATGCATGTTGTGATCATAGCATAACACACTGTTTCATCGGTTGCGAATCTAATTCCAACCCAGGAACACATAGCAGCATCTGCCCCTGACAACACTGGTCTGGGCGTGTAATCTCCTCACAATGCTATAATGCCAACTCAGGCTACTCCAAGTCAGTCTCGTGCTCGGGGTGGTCCTTATCATGCAGTTCTGCCTCCTAACACATCAAATCAGTCTACTAATCTCCAAGTCTCAGGAGATCCCCTTGAAGCAATAAAGCTTCTGCATAACCAGTTCGAAGCCTTCAAGCAGAAGGATGATTTATAGAAATTGGGAATCAAACAACCTTACCCTATAGAGTGGAAGGAAGTCCCATTTCCACCTAAGTACAAGCCGCCAACCATCATGCTGTTTGACAGCAGCTCATCTCCGAGTCAGTATCTAAACCATTTCGAGGTAATGATTGATTAGCTCCAACCGAACGATGCCTACTCACTAGAGTATTTATTAGGTGCTTGACGGGTGCAGCCTATGACTGGTATCTCAGAGTCAGTATCTTAACCATTTCGAGGTAATGACGAATTGCGGAGGCGTGCGACGCATAAAATATGCAGCACGCGGATGCACGACGTACAGGCGCACAGATACACGACGCGGGCACGAGGCAAACGAATCGTGCAGTCGTGCGGTACGCGGATGCACGAAGCACGGGGCACGGATTCACGGCATGCGGGCGTACGGCAAACGAATCGCGCAGACGCTCGGTGTATGAAACGCGCAGCACGCGGATGCACGACGCTCTGGCATGCGAGCGCGCGTAGAAGGATCATCGTCCCAGGCAGTAAGCTTTTGGCCGTAGAGTTCTTAAAACTTCCAATGTCCATAACTTGAGCCATAGGATTCGGAATCAGGCGAAATAAAAGCCAAAATGGAATGAAATCAAATTATCTACAACATAGAACCACTAGATTTCGAAAGAAACCAAGTTTGATAGATTGAAACCACAAAATCCATAAAACCCTAGTTTTAGAAACTTAGATCTACACAAAACTATCCATTAAAATTAAAAACTCCAAGAACTAAAATTGTAGAGAATAAAGAGATAAATAATCTAAACTAATAATATCAAAGAAATAACAAGAAATAAAAAATGCAAGTGGTCTCTCATTTGTGCAAGATGTACTTGCCTAGATGGGTTGGTTGAGGGAAATGAATGAAAGAGTGAATGAGGAGAGAGAGAGAAAGAGGAAGAGATTATTTATTGGGGTGGGGGTTGGCTCACTAAATCCTAACCTGTCACGATCCGCACCCTAGAGTTAGGGCACGAGAACGTAACAACGCCCAGCCTACGCCGCAGTGTCGGCAGTAGAACGCTGTCCTAGGTCTCAATGCATCTAACAGTATAAGACTAAATAGTTTATACTCCCCGAATGGGGGTGACATAGCAGATACAACTCAATCACATATAAGGTAGAGCATGATACGAATAGATAAAACATGAAATCCAAAAGAGATACAGGAGATAGAAGTCTAAGTGTCTAAGGTACATGAATCCAGAAATACATCTCAAAACTCAATAAAGATACAATAATCCACAAAGTAAATACAACTCCAGACAAAAAGAAATAACTACCTAAACAACCTCTAATGTCTCCTCTAGGCTAGCAGGCACCTCCAGGCTATCTGTAAAATTTATCAACAGGTCCAGTCAGGACTGGAGCGAGCACAGTACATCTCAACAGATCATAGCAGGTTAGAAAACATATAACATGCAGTAAAGTAAGATACCAGTACTGAAGAAAAACAGTATGTAAACAGAGAGAGAACTGTAATAGAAATATCTACTATACATAGAGAACTAGCAGTGACTAGTGAGTCAGAGTACAATCATGAACATATAAATGGCCTGGGATGATTCTGATAAGATACTAAGGAATGATTCTGATAAAAAACTACTGGTGTATTATTCACATGTCCACTTATACTCCCCCGTACCCCCAATCAATACACAAGGATCCAGCCAGGTTATGTTATGATGCTATATAACAGACCCCGAAGGTAATAGACCCTGAAGGTGATAGACCCCGAAGGTGATAGACCCCGAAGGTGATACATAGTAGTCCCATAAATGGGATAAGGATTCTAGGAAGACTCTACGATCATAAGAGTATATGTCGTAAGTGATCAAAGAACCAATGAAGCATATGATACGCCATGTAAGTGAAACGCACAGATCATGTAGTACCCGATGCTCCCTAAGGATAACATCTCAAGAAGGGATCCATATAGTACCAATCCGTGTGACCAACGTGACAGTACAAGTAAAGTAATCTACTGCAGGAAATAATTCTAAGCAGGATATGAAATGATCAGAGAATGTACTCGCCTCGATAACCTGAACAGCTGATAAGTATAGGAGGTCCCACTGAAGCCACAGAGTCCTATTTAAAGCAACACAGGTTACAAGGTGTTCAAGTTAAAATAAATGAATCTCTACAGGCAATCTATATTATTCTAGGTTCTTCTAAGTCAAAACAACTCTAGGTCGACTCCGGTCAATAATCTAGTCAACTAGGTCAAGTGTTGACTTACAATTGACTTTGGGTCAACTGGTCAACTCTGGTCAAATATGGTCAATTCTAGTCTAATATAAAGTGTACTTCGTTATTTGTACGTCGAAACTTACGACACGTAAATCGAGATAAGAAGATTATCGGTAAGGTTGATAATCTCATTATAGTGATCCACGTGTCCAACTTGTAAATTTCAGCGATGTGAGATCACTGGAATTGGCTGATCTCAGTTTCGTTGTACTAATCCCGAAATACGAACATTATATGGATTAATTATTAATTAATTATAAAAAGGTTAAACTCAGAGAAATTATCAACAAACATTGTCGGACGATGAAATGAACATCGCCAACGTGTCCAGAATGGTCAAATTAGCTAGGATAGCCTACCCAACGGTCCAATTTGGATACAAGGGCAAAAAGGTAATTTCGGATCAAAACGGTGTCCGTGTCGGAGCCGTTTTGCACCGAAAAACGTGCAAGAAAACAAGTCTACAAAATATAACAAATTATATGTCCACGAAACCAGAATGTCGATACGAACCCAACGGTATCTTCAGAATTGGATTCCGTTGACCCGATCTCCATTTGGCCCGTTGACCAGAACTTGGGATTCCGGTTTGCACGAAAATGCGTGCCGGAGCCAAAGTTCTCAAAACTCAGCAAACTACCTGTCAACGAGTCCAGAATGATGATACGAACTCAACGGTATCTCCGGAATTGGATTCCGTTGACCCGATCTCCGTTTGGCCCGTTGACCCGGATATTGGTATCGGACTTGCACCGAAATGCGTGCCCGATCCAATGTCCACCAAAACCTAGCAAATTATATGTCAACGAGTCTAGAATGACGATACAAACTCAACGGTATATCCAGAATTGGATTCCGATGAGCCAGCGTCAAAAAGTCCCGTTGACCCAGAATGTGGGGCCCGCTTTGCACCGAAAAACTTGCCCGAGCCCACGTTCTCCAAATCTAACAAATTTTATATGAAAAAATGCCAAAACGACGCCACAAGTCTAATGGTGGTGTCAGAAATGAAATCTGGAGTCCCGTGTTCAAAAATGGAATTTTACAAGTTGGAAATTACGAATTCGGACGGCCAACTTTGGCGTCGAATTCAACCAATCAAACAAGCTCACAATGAAACAAAACTGAAGGGGTAGTAAGAGGGTTATACCAGCTTCACACCGGAACGGGCAGCACGTCAAACGGAGCTGCGGTGGAGGAGATACAAGCTGACGAAGTTGGCCCCGTGAAACTGTCCAAATTTAATATAAATTTAAACGGTCAACTTGGTGGCCGGTTTTCATGTATCAAACGATAAAATTAACGGACGAAAATTGACAGGGATGAAGATGGATATACCGAGATTGCGACGGAGCGAAGAAATCGCCGATCCAGCGGTCGGATCTCCGGGAAAACGTGTGCGAAGTCGCTGCGACGGAGCGCCAAAACGGACTCAATCTCGCGCGCGTCACGATGGGACGTCGTGCAAAACGCACGAATTGCCTCGACGGCGCATCCCGGAGGACGGTGGCCATCAGGGACTGATCGCCGGAGTTCGCGCGCATGGCCAGGGGGCTACGGCGGCCCACACGGCGGCGTGGCGGTGCACGACGGCGGCCCACGCGCGCGCGTGCGTGCGCGCCTGTGCGCGCATATGGCGCGCTGTCGAAGGTTGCTGCTGCTGCAGCTGGTGGCCGCGGCGGTGCGCTGCCTGGCCGGCGACGGCGTTGGCCGTGCGGCCAAGGGGCGGCGGCGCCCTTGACGAGGGTGGAGGTGGTGATGGCCGTGGGTGGCCGGTCGGGCATAGATGGTGGAGATGATGGTTGATGGTGGTGGTGTTGATTGTTACATGGGAGGAGAAGGAGAAGTTGGAGATGGAGGGTGGCTCCATGGCCGACGGCGATAGCCGGGGGTGGTCCAGCCATGGTGGTCGAGGAGGTCGGGTGGTGCATGGTTGCTGAGAGGGAGATGATGCATGGCTGTTGTGAAGTTGTGTGGGAAAAATAATTGAGAAAAGGAGAGAGAGAATAGCATTCAATGAAGTGAGAGAGAGAGGATAAGAAAGTAGCTCTCCCTAGAAATTAGGGTCGGCTCCTTGCTGCTATTGGGGGGGTTGGGAAAATAATGGTTGGGATTTAGATTAGAATGATCCAAGGGCTAGGATTAATTTAGAGTAAAATTGTCATTCCAGAAGGAATTAAATAATTAGAATTCTCCAATAAAATATAGAAAAATATATAGGAGATTACTTGATATTTTTGGGGCAATAAAATAGGAGGGGTTGTGAGTGTGAGGGAAATTAAATGGTGAGGATTTCTTAGGATGATCAATGGCTAGGAAATAATTAGAGAAATAGGTTATTCCAAGAAAAATACATCAATGGAAAATTTCCCATTAAATATTAGAAATAGGTAAAATGAGAAATTAATATTTTTGGGCAATAAATATGAGGGTGTCCCGATGGAGGGCAACATGGAGCTGGACTGGACTCGATGGAGCCGAATTGGGTCAAAATCGGACATTGTGCGAAAATCGAATTAAAATTAGACGTTGATGATCATGAGTGAATAAGTTGCACATGGAGATTCCAATAAATGGGACACAAGTGACAGGCGGATAGTAGGCTCAAAGTGGGCCATGTCCATAATTGGGGCGGACAGGTTTTGGTCGACAGGGGACCCACAAATCAAGTTGGAAAATGAATGTGACGCCGTGGCGTGACATAAAATCGGGTCACGTGTCGGGAAAGTTGTGCGAATCAAATGGAGCCCAAAATGACGTGTCTGAGTGGGACACAAAGGTCATGGGTGACGAGCGTCTCGAGTAGATCATCAATGAGGAGTTGGTTTCAAGAAACTGACTGGTCTTGCGCTCCCAATTTAAATGTCATGGTAACGCGCTGAAAATGATCAAGAAAAAGAGTGGGAAAATAAATAGTAATCAAATGGTCGAAATTGACCCGAAGTTCAGCGAAGCAGAAAGAGCACAAGGGAACAAGTTTTAGTGGGACACCATATACCGTCACGAAGGTAATCGTGTCCACTCTAAAACTCGTGAAGAAGATTTCCAGAGTTAAACATCCCTGATACTCCAAATATCAATGGCATGGGAAAGTACACTTAAGGAAAAATACAGAATAAATTATTTATCGAAATAAAAATCAATCAGGAAAATAATTAAAATAAAATAAAAAATAACCCAAAATTCAGGGTGCTCACATCCTACCCACCTTATAAAAATTTCGTCCTCGAAATTAAAATATCCCTACTCCCTCTAGGTCAAACCCCCCAAAAAAAAATCAAAGTCCCAGAACTTAAATAAAACATACCATCAAAAAAGAACGACATACAGGGTCATGGCAACGGTGACAGTGAAGTCTCATCTAGGTTTACTAGTCATGCTAACCAACGGTCATAGGGTATCAAACACACAAGCAATCCAGGGTGCTAAAATAGAAAGATACAGAAACAACAACCATCAAAACTATAAAATTGTCTACCACCCCATATGAAAACTGGTACTCATAAAAAATAAAAATAAAGGAAGGTAACTACCAATCATTTGAAAAAGTACTATCCCAAGAAAATCAAAATCACAAGTTAAAGAATTGAAAGTCACTTGCATTGAAATCCAATCACAATATATATACAGAGAGAGTGTTAGAGAGGAAAAACTAGCATCATGTGTATGGGGACATGTTCATACGGTTAGATAGTAGGCGTGTGTGTACGTGAATACATATGAAATTGTATATGAGAAATTGAGTTCAAAATCAATAGCTATCAAGTTACACTAATCATGGCATATTGGTTAACAATCTACAATACGCAACCTATTTAATCATAACATGCATGGCTAACCATATATATATATATATAAAAATAGAGACTTAGTCATGTATCTATATACGTTATAACATATATGCATAAACTCTATATATATCCTTATAGATATATAATCCTAACATAGAGGGGAAGGGTAAGGTTAAATGACAGTATATACTATGTCAGAGTGTGTGTGTGTCCTTGTACAGGGTTATAGCTTAGTATTAAAAGGTTAAATCCAGGTTTTAGTTCAGCATTTACACACAAAAATATCTGAAAATAAGCTAACCTTTAACCAGTTTAATATTAACATAATACAAATTCAAAATTTAGGAGTTTGAACATCACAACTATCTCAATGCTCCCAATACATCCTATCATGATAGAAATGAACCCTAATCATATTACCAATACATTTATCTACGCATACAGTTCAATACTACATATTAAATCTGAAATTTAACTAAACATGGAAATCAATGTAAAAATGTTAACATGTAACTAGTTTTCAGGATTTTGGAGAAATTTGAACATTAAAAACCAACTCAATGTTTATCACAAACTAACATGTAAGAATATGAAACTTAAATTTATATTCCTACTTACACCAATGTACGCAGCTCTAAATATTATATTAAGAAAATAAAACAGTAATTTAAACTAAACATTTGGAATTCAGTATTAAGGGTTAATATGTACACAGTTTTAAATTGACAAATTTTAAACACAAATTTTCAACCAAAATTCTTTTGAATTGAAACCCTACGTATAACATACATGTGCAGTTATGTAAACCTAAATAATAACATGAAATTTATATTTAAATTACGAATTTAAACTGGAAAAGCAGAAAGCCAAAAATATTGGGATTTTGAAAATTTAACATTAATGACATTTCAATATTATCTAGATATGTGAAAAAATCAAGTGTAGCATGCATACGTGTTAGGCAAAGTGTCTGCTATATATATTCATATACATATTCTCATGTCCCTATAAAAATTTAATTCTACGTTAAGACTAACATTTAGATTCCTACCAAGATTGCAAGCAGGTGATTGACGAAATCAAGACAGTTTTATTATCATTATTATTTAATACAAGAATGATAGCAAGAAAGAAATAACGGTAAAATCCGTTCTGCTAATCTGTTTAAAGAAGGAACCGTTTTGAAATCCAGGATTAAAATATCAAATCCAACATGAGGCCTTTAGCAAAATCATCGATTCATTGTATTATGAAAAACTCATAGCAAGAAATTTCACAAGGTTTATAAAACCAACTAAACTTACTCCTGAGTTAAATAATAGGAAACTAGGCAAAACAACAAATAATAATTTTTTGAATGACTGTAACAAAAGTAGAGAAAACATGTTCAAAATTATTTAAGGTGCAATCCGATAATCATATGCGTCTATCCAAAATCATGGTACTCTAAATTCTCGTCATACTAGTAAGCAAGGCTACGATAATCACAGAGCCCTTGACTTATGCACATATCTCTAGAATCATGGTATTTAACATTTTTGCGGTGCCGCATGCTTGGTTGCGAAAACCTTAAATTCCCACACCCGATAAATATATCCAGAGTCAGACTATATGTCCTCACCATGCTGGCTAATGTGACTATAGAAGACTAGATTCCATAACATAGATGACCTAGCCCATATAATTTCATCTTGCCAAAAATTAAATTAATCAACAATGAATACTCAAAAATCAAATCAAAATTTATTAACGAACATCAAAATTCAAAAGTGAACACAATCCATCAAAATGCAAACTCGAATGCAACAACTATCATCAAAATTCGAAATTCGAAAATCTTCCATCAAAATAAATACAAACTCAAATTCAATAATAATCCATAAAAATCAAATTCAACAACAGAAAATAAAGATAAAGGAATTCAAGGAAAAAGAGTTTTCAAATCGAAGTTAAATAAGATTCTCCAGGGTCGTCCCGGGAATCTCTCAAGGGTTCCTAACTGTGATTGAGTACCTTCAAAATATATCCTAATCCTACTGCAGGCTGTAGTGGTACTCTAGTTCGAATACCACTACACTTTAGTCTCGACCTGCATGGGCCACCACTAAAAACGTGTCACGACCCGCACCCTAGAGTTAGGGCACGAGAACGTAACAACGCCCAGCCTACGCCGCAGTGTCGGCGGTAGAACGCTGTCCTAGGTCTCAATGCATCTAACAGTATAAGACTAAACAGTTTATACTCCCCGAATGGGGGTGACATAGCAGATACAACTCAATCACATATAAGGTAGAGCATGATACGAATAGATAAAACATGAAATCCAAAAGAGATACAGGAGATAGAAGTCTAAGTGTCTAAGGTACATGAATCCAGAAATACATCTCAAAACTCAATAAAGATACAGTAATCCACAAAGTAAATACAACTCCAGACAAAAAGAAATAACTACCTAAATAACCTCTAATGTCTCCTCTAGGCTAGCAGGCACCTCCAGGCTATCTGTAAAATTTATCAACAGGTCCAGTCAGGACTGGAGCGAGCACAGTACATCTCAACAGATCATAGCAGGTTAGAAAACATATAACATGCAGTAAAGTAAGATACAAGTACTGAAGAAAAACAGTATGTAAACAGAGAGAGAACTGTAATAGAAATATCTACTATACATAGAGAACTAGCAGTGACTAGTGAGTTAGAGTACAATCATGAACATGTAAATAGCCTGGGATGATTCTGATAAGACACTAAGGAATGATTCTGATAAGAAACTACTGGTGTATTATTCACATGTCCACTTATACTCCCCCGTACCCCCAATCAATACACAAGGATCCAGCCAGGTTATGTTATGATGCTATGTAACAGACCCCGAAGGTAATAGACCCCGAAGGTGATAGACCCCGAAGGTGATAGACCCCGAAGGTGATACATAGTAGTCCCATAAATGGGATAAGAATTCTAGGAAGACTCTACGATCATAAGAGTATATGTCGTAAGTGATCAAAGAACCAATGAAGCATATGATACGCCATGTAAGTGAAACGCACAGATCATGTAGTACCCGATGCTCCATAAGGATAACATCTCAAGAAGGGATCCATATAGTACCAATCCGTGTGACCAACGTGACAGTACAAGTAAAGTAATCTACTGCAGGAAATAATTCTAAGCAGGATATAAAATGATCAGAGAATGTACTCGCCTCGATAACCTGAACAGCTGATAAGTATAGGAGGTCCCACTGAAGCCACAGAGTCCTATTTAAAGCAACACAGGTTACAAGGTGTTTAAGTTAAAATAAATGAATCTCTACAGGCAATCTATATTATTCTAGGTTCTTCTAAGTCAAAACAACTCTAGGTCGACTCCGGTCAATAATCTAGTCAACTAGGTCAAGTGTTGACTTACAATTGACTTTGGGTCAACTGGTCAACTCTGGTCAAACAGGGTCAATTCTAGTCTAATATAAAGTGTACTTCGTTATTTGTACGTCGAAACTTACGACACACAAATCGAGATAAGAAGATTATCGGTAAGGTTGATAATCTCATTATAGTGATCCACGTGTCCAACTTGTAAATTTCAGCGATGTGAGATCACTGGAATTGGCTGATCTCAGTTTCGTTGTACTAATCCCGAAATACGAACATTATATGGATTAATTATTAATTAATTATAAAAAGGTTAAACTCAGAGAAATTATCAACAAACATTGTCGGACGATGAAATGAACATCGCCAACGTGTCCAGAATGGTCAAATTAGCTAGGATAGCCTACCCAACGGTCCAATTTGGACACAAGGGCAAAAAGGTAATTTTGGGTGAAAACGGTGTCCGTGTCGGAGCCGTTTTGCACCGAAAAACGTACAAGAAAACAAGTCTACAAAATATAACAAATTATATGTCCACGAAACCAGAATGTCGATACGAACCCAACGGTATCTCCAGAATTGGATTCCGTTGACCCGATCTCCATTTGGCCCGTTGACCAGAACTTGGGATTTCAGTTTGCACGGAAATACGTGCCGGAGCCAAAGTTCTCAAAACTCAGCAAACTACCTGTCAACGAGTCCAGAATGATGATACGAACTCAACGGTATCTCCGAAATTGGATTCCGTTGACCCGATCTCCATTTGGCACGTTGACCCGGATATTGGTATCCGACTTGCACCGAAATGCGTGTCCGATCCAATGTCCACCAAAACCTAGCAAATTATATGTCAATGAGTCCAGAATGACGATACAAACTCAACAGTATATCCGGAATTGGATTCCGATGAGCCGGCGTCAAAAAGTCCCGTTGATCCAGAATGTGGGGCCCGCTTTGCACCGAAAAATGTGCCCGGGCCCACGTTCTCCAAATCTAACAAATTTTATATGAAAACATGCCAGAACGACGCCACAAGTCTAATGGTGGTGTCAGAAATGAAATCTGGAGTCCCGTGTTCAAAAATGGAATTTTATAAGTTGGAAATTATGAATTCGGACGGCCAACTTTGGCGTCGAATTCAACCAATCAAACAAGCTCACAATGAAACGAAACTGAAGGGGTAGTAAGAGGGTTATACCAGCTTCGCACCGGAACTGGTAGCACGTCAAACGGAGCTGCGGTGGAGGAGATACAAGCTGACGAAGTTGGCCCCGCGAAATTGTCCAAATTTAATACAATTTAAACGGTCAACTTGGTGGTCGGTTTTCATGTATCAAACGATAAAATTAACGGACGAAAATTGACAGGGATGAAGGTGGATATACCGAGATTGCGACGGAGTGAAGAAATTGCCGATCCAGCGGTCGGATCTCCGGGAAAACGTGTGGGAAGTCGCTGCGACGGAGCGCTAAAACGGACTCAATCTCGCGCGCGTCACGACGGGACGTCGTGCAAAACGCACGAATCGCCTCGATGGCGCATCCCGGAGGACGGTGGCCGTCAGGGACTGATCGCCGGAGTTCGCGCGCATGGCAAGGGGGCCACGGCGGCCCACACGGCGGCGTGGCGGCGCACGACGGTGGCCCACGCGCGCGCGTGCGTGCGCGCCTGTGCGCACATATGGCGCGCTGTCGAAGGTTGCTGCTGCTGCAGCTGGTGGCCGCGGCGGTGCGCTGCCTGGCCGGCGACGGCGTTGGCCATGCGGCCAAGGGGCGGCGGCGCCCTCGATGAGGGTGGAGGTGGTGATGGCCGTGGGTGGCCGGTCGGGCATAGATGGTGGAGATGATGGTTGATGGTGGTGGTGTTGATTGTTACATGGGAGAAGGAGGAGAAGTTGGAGATGGAGGGTGGCTCCATGGCCGACGGCGATGGCCGGGGGTGGTCCGGCCATGGTGATCGAGGAGGTCGGGTGGTGCATGGTTGCTGAGAGGGAGATGATGCATGGCTGTTGTGAAGTTGTGTGGGAAAAATAATTTAGAAAGGGAGAGAGAGAATAGCATTCAATGAAGTGAGAGAGAGAGGATAAGAAAGTAGCTCTTCCTAGAAATTAGGGCCGGCTCCTTGCTGCTATTGGGGGGGTTGGGAAAATAATGGTTGGGATTTAGATTAGAATGATCCAAGGGCTAGGATTAATTTAGAGTAAAATTGTCATTCCAAAAGGAATTAAATAATTAGAATTCTCCAATAAAATATAGAAAAATATATATGAGATTACTTGATATTTTTGGGGCAATAAAATAGGAGGGGTTGTGAGTGTGAGGGAAATTAAATGGTGAGGATTTCTTAGGATGATCAATGGCTAGGAAATAATTAGAGAAATAGGTTATTCCAAGAAAAATACATCAATGGAAAATTTCCCATTAAATATTAGAAATAGGTAAAATGAGAAATTGATTTTTTGGGCAATAAATATGAGGGTGTCCCGATGGAGGGCAACATGGAGCTGGACTGGACTCGGTGGAGCCGGATTGGGTCAAAACCGGACATTGTGCAAAAATCGAATTAAAATTAGACGTTGATGATCATGAGTGAATAAGTTGCACATGGAGATTCCAATAAATGGGACACAAGTGACAGGCGGATAGTAGGCTCAAAGTGGGCCATGTCCATAATTGGGGCGGACAGGTTTTGGTTGACAGGGGACCCACAAATCAAGTTGGAAAATGAATGTGACGCCGTGGCGTGAAATAAAATCGGGTCACGTGTCGGGAAAGTTGTGCGAATCAAATGGAGCCCAAAATGACGTGTCTGAGTGGGACACAAAGGTCATGGGTGACGAGCGTCTCGAGTAGATCATCAATGAGGAGTTGGTTTCAAGAAACTGACTGGTCTTGCGCTCCCAATTTAAATGTCATGGTAACGCGCTGAAAATAATCAAGAAAAAGAGTGGAAAATAAATAGTAATCAAATGGTCGAAATTGACCCGAAGTTCAGCGAAGCAGAAAGAGCACAAGGGAACAAGTTTTAGTGGGACACCATATACCGTCACGAAGGTAATCGTGTCCACTCCAAAACTCGTGAAGAAGATTTCCAGAGTTAAACATCCCTGATACTCCAAATATCAATGGCACGGGAAAGTACACTTAAGGAAAATACAGAATAAATTATTTATCGAAATAAAAATCAATCAGGAAAATAATTAAAATAAAATAAAAAATAACCCGAAATTCAGGGTGCTCACATA
Organism: Iris pallida; assembly: GCA_029216955.1. Lineage (NCBI taxonomy): Eukaryota > Viridiplantae > Streptophyta > Magnoliopsida > Asparagales > Iridaceae > Iris > Iris pallida. The sequence continues at coordinate 20,862 of JANAVB010011799.1, read as the reverse complement.
ACCCTAACATGACCTAACCATATGACTAATGACATGTTAAATGCTACATGATACAACTAATTAAATAAATAAAACCCTAAGCATAACATGGTCCAGAAATCTTATCATCGAAGTAGTGAGCCACGCCTACAACCAAACACGGACAAGGGGTGGCATACTACTCCGCGACGAGATACCGTTCTATGTCATTGCCAGGTGCAAATACTGGTTACATGCAATCAAGATACATGTGCCAGATACCATATACAGAAAAAAGTAAAAAAATACGTATTTCGGGAATGGAGAGTGACAAAGGATGAAGAACAGAAGGGCTTAGAAAAGACAAGAATTTGGGGAGGGATTTTTTATGTAGAAATTTCTGTGTATTGGAGAAGAAGAGGAGGATTCAATATATAGGCAGCCCAATACCCCAATGAAATGAATGGTGTTAATGACAAAATTGATATTTCATGGCTATTAAAAATGACATAAAGAGGAGCAGCAAATCATTGGAAAATAGTAACATTAGGAATTGATTTTTCCTTTACTGCAATTAGATGTATACAACAATCCCCCCTCCAAAAAAAATCAAGTTTCGAGTAAGGAAAGAAAAGGAGTAGAAAAGATATGGAAAATAATATATTATGCATAGATGAGATGGACTATAACCTTGAATCTCACTTAGTGACTATTGTCTTTGTCTGAAGAAGAGAGGATGGACTATGCCCTGAATCAGTTTTCTTGAACCAGATTTAGAAAATAGCACACATAGTACGATAGAGGTACTTGGGTCTATCGTGTGGCGCGTTAGATTGGCTATGTGCACTTTTCTATATTCATGAGAGTTGTCTAAGATCGCCCTGTCCTATACTCGCGACCTTCATGACCTCTCATATAGGTATGTTCTCAGGGGTTGGTGATTGAAATCAAACATGCATATCATACTTGGATTCATTAAGAGTTAAAATTCATCCTTACCACATCACACCGGAATACTATCACCATAGGAATGATATATCCATGTACAACATAGTACATCCTCTTGGACATTTATTTAAGAGAATTTAATCTCAGGGTCAGTATTCCATAATAGTCACCTAAGTCCAGCTTGTTCCTACCCATTAAACCGGCTTTTTAGGATCTCCAGTCAGACTCGGTTGGGATGCCACTGCTTGTGACTTGCTTATAGGCTTAACCCCCTCCCCCTCAATGATATTAGAATTAATTTCCTAGACAATCTCTTCATCAAGAGTAAACAGACTCTTCGTCAAGAGATCTGTAAAATTCTTTTATGACTTTTATAGTCAAGAACCACATTTTTTCCTTTTAGGCTTTTTTAATGTCTTGAAACATAGCTGCAAGTACCTGTTCATCTTAGAATTCACAAGAACATACTTTTAGCATGGTACAAAAATATATAAATCATGTAAAGTATAAAATGTCTGAGCAGTTTTAGTACAAGATGTGACTAAAGATGATATTTCAGAGTATATAATACTCTTAGTTATGATAGGTTTGACATAAACCTCAAGAGATGCCAACTCCTCATAGAGTAAAAAATATATCCATAAATGGGTTAGATGTCATATGAGTCAGTTATCCTGTTTGCATTTGAATGAGTTTCTATAACATAAGAGTATCTAATATGATACAATTTATAGTCATGTAGAACATAATAACTAGTTTGACTGATTTAGTTACTTCCTAAATCATATTTGATGACATTATAATTGTTTAACAAATATGTGATTTCACTATTTGCTGATATAAATGTAGGATGTGGAAAATTATGACACGCTGTCATTTTCATCCATACGCTTAAAGACAGATGTCAGTTGAAGCCATACGCTCAATTCAGAGTTGTACGCTCATTCAAAGCCATACGCTCAGTAAATATTTTATTATTTACTGAAGTGACAGCACAGCATATGTTTAAATGAGGAATGAATCTGACACTTCATCTTTCGTGCAAAGACAGCTGTCACGAGAAAAGTAACTGTCGTATAGGTTTTCGAAGAGTCGATTTTGTCTTTTACGAGGACAACTCAGCAGCCTTCATAAATACAAAGGCCATCATTACTGTCAGTTTTGACAGTCTGTCAGCCGTCAAATCTGCAGTCACGACGCTCGAGAAGATTTTGTCAGCTATGGGAAGATATGGTGTACCAAAGAAGATTGATGATAGCCACGTGGCCACTTCTCCAGTGAGCGTATCGACCTCATATGACTCCTTCTTCACACAGTCAAGTGAGCGTATGGACCTCACATTATTCCTTGCTAAACAAGCGAGCGTATGACCTCACATGACTCCTTGCCCATAAAGTGAGCGTATGGATTTCCTATGGCACTACGCTGTCCAAGTCAGCGTATAACTTTCCTTCAACGAGGCAGCGTATTACAGCAACCATATCCAGGATTACAGTCAACACACGTTCTCACGTGTCCTGTACCAATTATCCACTTATCTAGAAGTTATGCAACGTGGCATCCAGGCCATCGATCTCTCCTGAACATGCTCCACTACTTTCAACCGCACGCTAATGTGTCTCCATCAAAATTTGCCATGCGTCCCTGCAGTTATGCACACGTCAAGTAACTACCTGAGCGTATGCTTAAGGACAGTTATCCTGAACTCTATAAAAAAGAGTTTCTTCATCTTTATCAGAGTCTACAGTCAATTTCAGAGAGAACAGAGAGATTGCCCAGTTGCTGTCCAAGTTCTTCAAAGTTCGAGTCTTCTTCATCGCATCGTCCAAGGGATAAAGTAATCGTCTTCTAGATTAGATTCCTACAGTTGTAATTTTCTCAGATACAAAATAAATAAAGTGAATTTATTTATGGAAAACAAATTGGCGACTCTGCTGGGGAAAGCTGTCTCCTCCAATGAGATAGCAACAAATCAATGCGATACTTCGTCGATCGGCTTGACGAAGAAGATGATGGTTGTACAATTCGACCAATCGGCTTATGAAGAAATGCTCAAGGCGAAGGAGGGCCGCACTGCTTCCTCCGCTCTTCCTGTTGCCAAGAAGAAGGGACACTCCGTCTATGTCCCTAAGTCTTCTGCAGCAATCCGAGATGCTTCTGTCACTTCTCATGCTGACAAGAACACGTCTTCAACTTCCATGAAGCACACTTCGGCTTCTCGGAACACGGCAACAATGGTTTTCCCTAGTCACGCTGACAAAATTGGTTCTTTAACCAAGTCAATGTGTCCAAGGAAAACCATCTCTGGACATGTCAAAGTCCCTTCTCCTTCTATTCTTACGACAGCAGTCGGCTCTTTAGCCATTCATGACTCTGAGCGTATGGCATTCAAAGGGCAGCGTACGGCAAAGGCAGCGTACAAAAGCCAACATCAGGCAGCGTACGCTGAGCCAAAGCCATTGTATGCTAATAAAAAGGCAGCGTATGACCAGAAGTCCAAACTGAAGTCAGCGTATGCTAACAAATACAGTCCTTTGACTGTTTCTGAAAATCAAATTGGGGGTTCTCTTTCACAGAATATACAAATGATTCCCCCTCAACTTGCACATCTTGTGCCAACCAAGGAGAAAGACTCTTTAGTCAACTCCTCTACTCCTAAGGTCTTTACCTCTGGAGTTAATTTGACTAGTACTCTTACTAGATCAAACAATAGAAAACGCCTTTTGGCTAACTTCTCCAAAGATGGATTATTACCGACTCCTAGTCAGAATAATACTCATCTTCCTTCTCTCAAAATTTCTCGGTCTGAGAAAGGCAAATTACAAGTATCCAAGACTGATATCAAAGTCAAATCTCTCACGGATCTTCGTAATAAGCTTAATCAGAATCGGTTCGGTTCCACTGAGACAAGTATATTAGACCCTGATGCAGAATATGCCAAGAACTATGTGGCTCAAATTAATCAGTCTTTATACACTCAGGAACCAAGAAGACAGAAGAACAAAAGACAAGTTTCTACACAGAAACTATCTTCAAATACTTCCCAATCTGTTCCTACAGATCTCCGAGAATATTTGCAAAATAAATAGAGAATTGACACTCCATCTGGCTATGACATTGCCCATATTCGCCATAAAAAGCATGGTTGTGACTTCCAACCTCGGGTTGTCATCCAATGTTGTTGTTCACCAAAAAGACAATCTGTTTTCGAACGGATTCAATATGAACCAATGTTGGATGAAGATGAACCTCTTTATGCTTCTGTCAACATGACTTCCAGAAACATTGGGGGTAGCATACGGTCTGATGCTATATCAGACTCTGAAGATGGTATTTATCTCGGCACTCGATCCAGGACCGGAGCCTTGACCAGAGCCTCTTCTTCTTCTCATCCAAGTGGTAATCCGGAGATCACAGAAGACTTCCTTGGAGAGTCCAATTTTCCAGTATTGACTCCTGTAAAAAACCCTGGGAAAGATACTGATTCACACAGTGATGATTCAGAACAGACTGTTTCATCATCTATTCCTCGAATGATTACCACTTACATGGCAGAAAGTGATCATGAACCTTCGACTAGCAATGAGGCTCATGAACAGAGGATTTCTTCTTTAGAACAACAATTGCGAGCTATGGCAGATACATTGAGTGCTATGCACACTCTAATGCAGGCTCAACAACAGACAGCACCACCAGTGGTATTGAATACCCCTGTTGTTCCAAACCCCGAACCCTCTACTATTCCGGGGGTACAATCTAATGTTCCTGTACAAACCACACCAAGTCACTCTGGAGCTGGGGGTGGTACATATGCTGCAGTCCCTCCTCCCAATTACACTCTACAAGCCACAACTCCACAATCTTCGGGAGTTGTCTCTGAAGAATTGAAGAATCTCAAAACTCAATTCGAGGCATTCAACAGAAGGATGGTTTACAAAGGTTAGGCATCAAACAGCCTTATCCGATAGAATGGAAGCAGGTATCGTATCCACCAAAATACAAACCTCCGACCATCTCTTTCTATGATGGGACAACCTCTCCAAGTCAGTTCATTAATCATTTTGAAGTAATGACTGATCAATTGCAACCAAGTGACGCTCTCCTTACTCGGGTGTTCATTGGATGTCTCAAAGGAACGGCTTATGAATGGTATAGAAGTCTCCCTGATGGGTGCATTACCTCATTTGCCGGTTTTAAGCAAATATTTCTTGAACGATTCTACGAAGGGCTCAATGATATGACCATGTCGGCCCTCATAAGAATCAAACAGAAGAATAATGAGACCACTGAAGAATTCATTGAGAGATTCAGAAGAGAAGCCCTCAAAATGCCTCTTGGAACTCCCGATACTGTTACGATCGACACTTGCAAGTCGAACCTCTTACCAATTATCAGCATGTGGACAGGGTCCACTCAGTTCCAAGATTGGCCTTCATTCATCGTCAGTGCCAAGGCTGCCGAGGTCAGTGCTGAGACCTTTAAGGGTCTGGGGGTACAAATGGCTCCCAAAGAATCAAATCAGAGTGCTAGCAATAGTACTCGACCCAACAATCGCAAAGAGAAAGAAGCTCTTGAAGTCAATCTCCAAAACAGTAGTCAAGAGGTAAAGACTACCCAAGCTACTTCAGCTCCAACAAATCAACAACAGAGATCTCCTCGGCCGAAAGAAGAATATTCTTTCGATGATGACGATGTTCAGGGTATCTTTGAATGCTTACTCAAAGGTAATAAGATTCAATTGCCAGAAATTAAAAAGCCTGATGAAGCCAATAAGACAGATCATCCAAAATACTGTCCATATCATAGAATGCTGGGTCATACAATCCGGTCTTGCTATGTATTAAAAGGGAAGATTCAAAAGATGATTAAATCAGGAGCTGTGACATTAACACCCAAAGACAAAACAGTCACAGCAAATGTAATTTCAATGCAGTTCGGTGACTTCCCTCCCTTAAAGGTGGAAAGTGGGATTGTTCCTATCCCTAAAGCAACTCTCGAAGTTGTAAACATCCCACCAGCACAGAATGACGGACTTGTTCCTGTCACAACTAAGAAGGGAGAGATCATGTGGATTCACCCGGATTTAATGACGGAGTTTGAAACGTCTTCCTCTTCTCCTCGGAAGATTTCCTCATCTAAAAGAAGTTCGGGAAGACTAAGTCATGCAATGTGACTTCTAGTTTCATACCCGATTTTTATCTAACCTCTACTTTCATCTCAGCAGGAAATTCACTCTCTACGAAGATAAAATCTATACCTCAAATTGAAGATAGGTACAAACCTGCTTTTCATTTATACAGTTCACAATCTCGTGAATTGATGGCGAAGATGGGTTATGATCTAGCCACTGCCCCAGGTTTGAACTCAGGCAAGGGACTTCGAGCACCTTTGGCCATCACCATGAGACATAATCAATCTCGTGTTGGCCTTGGTTTCTGGAATGAAGCTTTCATCAAACATAAAAGAACCAAGAGCAAAATAAAGAATTGCAGCATGGTTTCCATAGACCTTGAACCAGAATCTGAAGTTGAAGTTCATGCTGGAACTCGGTCAGGAAAAGTATATTTGAAAGATTATGCTGAAGTTCTTGAAGAAATTTCTGACGTTCCTCCGGCTACAGCTTCAACTCCAGTCTCTACTGAAGAGCCTTTAAATGTTCCTGTTGAGACAGTTCCTTCTAAACCAACAGCAGCTGACAAAGGCAAACAACAAGTCCGCTTCGACAAACCATTGAAGAAGTTATCTCCTACAGGACTTGAAAAGCCTTATAATTTTGATATATTGGCTCAACTAGCCAATACACCAGCTAAATTGTCAATCTTTGAGCTCTTACGTCTCTCTAAAGAGACTCGAGAAACTTTAAGTGAAGCACTGCTGCAAGCAGAAACCTGCTTAACTCTTCTCAAGAAGTTGGAAACAGAACCTGTTTCTCATTGCCATAATGTATTGGAATTTATTCCAAACATTACCTTTACGCAGGACGATATGCTGCTAGAGGATAATCGACATGACCGTCCGTTATATCATACAGGATATATTGATTGATTCTATGAAGGTTGATCGTTTATTGATTGATCTAGGATCCGCTCTCAGTATTATGCCAAAGGCTATGTTAGATGCATTGAAGATACCTGTACATAGCCTCTCCAGCACTATCACTACCATCTTGGGATTCAATCAAGGAAAAAGTGAGCCTTTAGGCAAGATTCGCCTTAAATTTCAAATAGGCGATCTTCATACTAAGGTTACTTTTTACATCATCGACAATCATGGTTGCTCATACAATGTTCTATTAGGAAGACCATTCTTGCATGAACACAATGTCGTTCCTTTAACCCTTCATCAGTGCTTCAAATATGTTGATGATAATGGAGAGGTTCAAAAAGAAGTGGCAGATCTTTACCCATTCAAAGGAGTCGAAGCTTACTTCAATGACGCTCGCATGTACAAAGATGAATACTCGAAAGTCTTGCAAGCTATGGATAATAAAGATGAGACATCCAAAGTTGACACTTTTGTTATTCCTGTAAAAGGGCGTATCACTCCTCCGCAGTCTGTTAGATCATCCGAAGAAGGCTCACTGATAATTCCGGTCAGTAGACGTACTACTTCATCATCTGCCCAGGGCTCACTGATAATTTCTGTCAGTGGACGCACTACTGCACCATCTTCCCAAGCTTCACAAAGTTCGCTGATCATTCCTGTCAGTGGACTCATCACTCCCCCTCCATCTTCTCAGGCTAGATCAGATACTCTAGTCATTCCAGTCAGTGGACGCATTACTTATCCACGGTCTTCTTCAAGGGAGCTCACCTCTTCTGAGCCTTTTGTTATCGATCTTAATCGAAACAAAAATTCGAACTGTTCTTCTTCTTCCCCCTTTGTCGTTAATCTGACTAAGTCTGATAAGGCTCAGCCTTCTGTTGTAAATACAGCATCTAGTATTAATGAAGCATCTCCTTTGTAGTATATTGATGTTTGTGGTTATGTACAAAGTTATTTACAATTGCTAAATAGCTTAGAGCCACTAACTATAGGGGTTATTCAAGCTCTTCATACAGACGTATCATTAGACTCTATACAGAAATCATACTTTGTGGTCCCCAGTCGAAAGAAGGGAGAAAATCCAATATTTTTCTATAAAGGACCTCAGAATCCTCCTAACTTGGAAGAAGATGACATAAACGATGATACTGGAAGGTTACAACTGCGTCGCTTCAGTCAACAATCCAAAAATATCATCAAAAATATGGGTTATGACTTTAGAACCAGTCTCAATAATGGGAAATGAAGAAGAATGCCTGTTCGAATTCCTCCATTAAAATACGGAAGGACAAAATATGGTTTAGGTTACATTGCTCCTACTTCCTTTATCAACATAGTCCATGAAGAGTCAAAATTCAATAAAGACGAACAATCTGAAGATGAACGATCTGAGTCTTCTGATTCCCTTTCTTGGGATTCTGATACGAGTATTGGCGATCTTCATCGCTCTATTCTATCCATCAATATGGTCTCTGTTGATGGCCCACAAGAAAATGATGAAGATGAGGATGATTTTGAAATATCACCCGAATCAGAACAATGGGCTCAAAGATTAGATGATCAATGGGAATTCAGGTTCGAGCAGAGGGAACCTCCTACCGAAGATAAACTGATCCAAATTGATGTTGGTGAAGAAGGTTCTCCTAAACCAATATTCATCAGTGAAAGTCTTTCAGAAACAGATAAGCAAGACATGATCAAGCTTATTCGTGATTATATCGATGTCTTCGCCTGGAGCTACGAGGATATGCCAGGACTAGATCCGAAGATCGCAATGCACAAGCTTAATATTATGCCAAATGCTAAACCGGTCAAACAGCAACAGCGACGATTTCGTCCAGACATTATGGATGCAATTGAAGCTGAAGTCAACAAGCTTATGGCTTCCGGATTTATCAGAGAGGAACAACATCCTGAATGGGTGGCTAACATCGTTCCTGTCCTTAAAAAGACTGGCAAGATCCGAGTCTGTATAGACTTTCGCGATCTCAATGCAGCTTGTCCTAAAGACGAGTTTCCTCTTCCAATTACTGATGTCATGATCGACAATACATGTGGTTTCGAACGAATGTCATTTATGGATGGGTATTCGGGATACAACCAGATCAAAATGTTTCCAGATGATGAAAAACATACTTCCTTCAGAACGCCGATCGGTACATACTGTTATACAGTGATGCCGTTTGGTCTCAAGAATGCAGGAACAACATATCAGCGAGCAATGAGCACTATATTTCGCGAACATCTCCGAAAAATAGTCGAATGCTATGTTGATGATATTGCAGTCAAAAGTCGACGAAAGGCGGATCATATCCAAGATTTGAAGACTATCTTGATTTAATGCGTCAGCATCAACTTAAAATGAACCCTACTAAGTCCTTCCTGGGCGTCTCTAGTGGTAAATTTCTCGGCTTCGTCATTACCGCTAAAGGTATACACGTGGATCCCGAGAAGATCAAAGCCATCCAAGAGATGCGTCCTCCACGCACCTTAAAAGAGCTACGAGGATTTCAAGGAAGAATTGCTTATATCAGGAGATTCATTTCCAACTTATCAGGACGCTGCAGACCATTCCACAAACTTCTGAAGAAAGGTGTATCTTTCATCTGGAACGAAGAATGTCAAAAAGCATTTGATGACATCAAACAGTACCTCATGAACCCTCCAGTTTTGGTACCTCCCGTCTCGGGAATACCATTTCTTCTATATGTTCGAGCTATGGATTATTCTCTTGGTGCATTACTCACCCAGAAAAATAAAGATGGTCATGAACAAGCCATTTATTATCTCAGTCGCACAATGACGGGTGCTGAACCGCGTTATTCTCCAATCGAGAAAGAATGCCTAGCATTAATGTTTGCTGTTCAGAAAATGCGATATTATATTATCGGTCAAACGATTCATGTCATTTCCAGAGTGAATCCCATCAGGATTATGATGAAGAAACCTGGTATTCTCAACTCCAGACTAGCTAATTGGGGAATCTTGTTAGCCCAATATGACATGCATTATATTCCTCAGAAGTCAATTAAAGGACAGGCTCTTGCTGATTTTCTAGCAGCTCATGCAGTCCCAGAAGATTCTAAATTATATGATGAGATTTCCGATGAAGTTCTGGATTCAAATATGGTTTCTGAAGAAGTTCCTACATGGCGTCTATTCTTTGATGGAGCATCTAGAATAGGTCCTAACGGCAATATTGTCGCCGGAGTTGGAATTGTTCTTGTATCCCCAGAGGGATTAACTATTCAGAGGGCTTATTCTCTAGATCAATCATGTTCAAATAATGTTGCAGAATACAATGCGTTGCTCATTGGTCTTCAACTCGCTAAACATCTGGATGTTCAATATTTAGAAGTTTATGGAGACTCTAAGCTTATCATCAATCAAATCAGAGGAACGTATGAAGTTCGTCATCAAGATTTGATACCTTATCATCGAATAGCACTCTCTATGGCCTCCTCCTTTGAAGGTTTCTTTATCGAACATGTTCGACGAGCCTATAATACAGAAGCTGATGCTTTGGCTAATCTTGCTGCTGTATTAGCCATACCAATCAGACATCAGCAAGTGATAATGGTTTATAACCGAGAACTATTCTGCGTTGAAAATAATCTGGCTTTGGCTTTTCCCCATAATCCAGACGAAGATTCTCTCAACTTTGATGCTGAATTAAAGTTTGACAAAATGTCCTTGTCTTCTTCCGATTCTACTATGGAATATGTCTTTTCCAACAAAATAGACACCGTAACTGAAGACTGGAGACGTCCGTTTCTGGACTTTGTGTTGTATGACATACTTCCTGATAACCCGAGTGAAGCAGCATCTATCCGGCGCCGGTCTCTCAGATTCTATTATAATCATACTACGAAGACACTATATCGTCGAGCCTATGATGGTCTTCTTCTTCGATGCATCGCTGGTGAAGAAGCACAACAGATAATCCGTGAAGCACATGATGGCGTCTGCGGAGCTCACCAGCCAGGTCCAAAACTTCAAGATCGTATCCGACGTATGGGTTATTATTGGCCCACGATGGTAGCTGATACTATTCAATATGCTCGGAAATGTAAAGCCTGTCAAATTCATGCAGACTTTATCCATCAACCATCGGAGTTCTTATACCCAACAGCGGCATCATGGCCCTTTGAAGCTTGGGGCATGGATGTCATCGGTCCTATCAATCCACCATCATCAAAAGGACATCGGTTTATTCTAGCAATAACTGATTACTTTTCTAAATGGGCTGAAGCAATCCCGTTATCTGAAGTCAAGACTTCTAATGTTATCAACTTTGTCAAACATCATGTCATCTATCGATTTGGTGTTCCTCGGCATATTATCCATGATAATGGACCACAGTTCGTCAGCCAGAAATTTACTCGATTCTGTGATGATCATCGGATTAATAATCTGGCTTCTACAGCATATAATCCAGCAGCCAATGGACTAGCAGAGGCTTTCAACAAAACAATCATCAAACTCTTGAAAAAGTTTGTTTCTTCCAATAAACGTAACTGGAGTGAGAAGCTTGGTGAATGTTTATGGGCTTATCGTACCACAGTTCGCAATGCGACCGGATGTACACCTTTCTCTTTAGTATATGGGTGTGAAGCTGTTCTTCCCCTCGAGATACAAATTCCTTCTTGAGAGTTGCAATCTCCAATAAATTTACAACAAAGAATAATGATCGACTTCAACTTCAAGAGTTGGAAGCTCTAGATGAAAAACGATTGTATGCGCAACAAAATATCGAGCTATATCAAGCCCGAATCTCAAAAGCTTTTAATCGGAAAGTCAAAGTCAGAACATATCAAAAGGGAGAATTGGTCCTTACTGTCAAACGTCCGATGACCATGACACATATGAGCAAAGGCAAATTTGACGCGAAATGGGAAGGCCCATTCGTAGTAAACAAAGTCTTCTCTAATGGAGCATATCAGCTTGCCTCTATGGACGGAAAAGTCACGATGATGCCTATCAATGGCAAATTCTTAAAGAAATATTATGTATAAATAATATTTTCATTACTCCCCAGCAAGTGTAAAATCAAAAATTTATTCATCTCTACAAAAGCTATTTCGATGTCGTTATCCCCAGCGGAAACTGATATTCTACCATGTATCATTTTCCCAGAGAATTTGATATTTTGTCTTGTTAGATTCCCAGTGGATTTAATAAAGATCTTGTATAGAAAATTATGTCCATATCACCTCTGAATTTTCTATCTCAGTATGTATCATATTTTCTATCATATGAAAATGATATCTTGTCCTTTTTGATTTCTGGGTCTAAAGATCAGTGAATAAAGGCAAAATAATATAAAGCAGGAAGGATACATCATAAACAAAGTTTCCTTAAACAGAGTTTATTTGAGACAAATTCTTCAAGAAGTACATCATTATAGAAGATCACTGGTATCCCTTTCGTACTTGGGACGAGGACCACATACATAATTAGCAAAAGAATTGAATACATCATTTCCTGACCGCACCAAGAACTGACAGGCAGCCAGCCTCATTGCTTCTTCTTCTTCGGTTTCTCCTTGTTCGACCAGGAAATCCAAGATATCTTTCGGCAGCTTGGGAGCAGACGAGCTTTCGCCCGTCTCCTTCTTTTGTGGAGTCGAGTGCTCTTTAGCATTTTCATCGACTTTGGAGACGACTTCGGTTTTCTTCGTGTTCTCTTCGGAAGACATTTTGAATAAAGGAGAATAATGTGTGATCCTTCTACTCAAAGAGATGCTCTATTTATAGGCATATATTTGCCAGAATTAAAGGAACGTGTCTTTTCCCGATATTCATTCATTAATGCTTAACGGTTCATCCATTCATTTCTCACATTCATCCGACGTTTCGCATATTCATTAATACTTGACGGTTCATCCGTTCATTACATTCACTCGACAGTTCATCTGTTCATTATTTCCTAACGGCTCATCCGTTCATAATCTTCTATCAATTTTATTAAGGGGGGATTCGTTATTTATCATGTTTTCATAACCTCTGAATCAATTCCGAATCTACTTACTCATTTGTCATGTTTTGATCTCTGCATAGAAATCAATCTATTTTCTTCTGAGTTCCTATATATTATCACGTCCATAATACCTCTGATAATATCATATACTCTAAAACAGAAAAGAAGATTTCATTATCTATCATGTCCACAATTCATCCACAAATATAAATCATTGAGCAAAGAAGATTTATCATTTCCATTATCATATTTTCATAAAAAGTCTATTACATTTCTTAGACTTTCCTACAAATCATAATGGAAATCTATTACAAATCTTGGATTTTTATTCTATGTACAACTGAGATCTATTTCTTCTTGGGTCTTCTCTGGCAATCTCGTTGTTTGTGGCAATTCCTGAGTGTCCAGCAGGAATCAAACTCTGGTCTTATCTCTCAGACGAGAGGAGAACCACAGAGTATGGCAACACGATGGCGTGTTGCTGCCAATACAGCGCGTGGAGGAACGGCGGCACCTCAAGCAGATAGGAATGTATCCAAACCTTGGGATACAATTCCTAGTTCTGCCGTGAAAGGAACTCTACTACCCGATTTCTCGGGGTAGAGTTGACTCCACCATCCAACTCTCGTGTATAAAGGCTCTTCCTACCATCTGAGGAAGACCCTTCTATCTCACGAAGAGTTCTAAGTTGTCTGATATACGCGTCAAAAGCGTATGAGCTCCCTGATGTAGATGTCAGAAGAACATTGTCCACAGCATCCATATCACCAATGCCAGTTCTGAAGAAGGTTTTCAGCCAAAATTCTGCAAGAAACAGTAAAAAAAAATCAGTTAACAGAAACTGGCCAAGCAAAGACAGATACATTCTGTTCATTTCGGGAAGATGAATTTGTCCTTAGCAAACAAAAATTTCGATGCGTGTATATTGAACTTACCGCTGAGTTTGCTGCTAAGGATTGACAGATCCATGTCTGGTAGCGTGCACAGAGATTTGACATCAGACAACATGGCTTTCCTATTTTCTTCTCATAGAAAACTCATTCTCAGAAGAGAGGAAGAAGAATGGGAAGATGAGTTTGCATGGAGTTCATCCATCTATTTAAAAGGGTCAAGTACAGGTCTATTCTTGGAAAGGATCCGCATGAATAGCGCTCGTAAACGTGGAATGAATGACACGTGTACTTTGGAAACCAGCACAGCCTTGGAAATATTCAAAGAGTGCTTTCCACAACATTGGAAGATAGCGTAACTTACGGGCTATTTATTGGTGCACGCTATTTATTGGCGTACGTTATTTAGCGTAAATCACAATGTTAAAGGACAGAGTAATTTATAGCGTAACATACGCTGATATACGCTATTCAGTGGAATTCACAAAACATTGGAAAATAGCGTAATATACGCTATTTTCATTGACATACGCTATCTAGCGTAACTTACAACTTGGAAGACGGCGCATTCTACAGTTATTCATCGATACACGTTGGTTTTCAACACAGATTTGGACTAAACAGAAGATTCTTGAATATCCATTTTTTCATTAAGGCACTGATGGCCTTACAAAAAAGAAGGGGAGGAAAAGGAAAGGAGTGCAATAAAGTCACGCTCTATTTTCCAGAGCGACTAAGCTTAACACCTAACTCTTCTACGCTTTGGACCCCCATGCGGTGTAACAGAGCAACGAACACTTTACGCTTCTCTGCGAGGCTCTGCCCATCAGAAGAAGAGGAGCCGTCCAGACCAAAGTAGCCCAAGAAATTCTTGGCTAAATGCATAGGGTCATCCTTGAGCTCGATGACGACAGGTTCGGGTTCTTGGCCCCCAAAAGTGGGGTCCCCATGGGAACAGAATCCCAACTTACGTGCTTCTTCTTCAGCAGCTTCCTTTGGAGTCATGGTTTCAAAAGATGAAAGTCAAAAATTAAATTCTCTCGGTTTATATAATAGAGCTTGCTGGCTGTTCATATTCTTCCATCAGATTCAATCAATCTCGAAAAATGAAGAGTCATCATGACATTTAATGAACTCATGCCAGCGTGTCAGGACTCATTCCCACTTTCTGTTCAAAGTAATTTCGAACTTTTGAAACTCATAAAGTTCGAAAACTTTGAAGGGGGTCTTGTAGGATGTGGAAAATTATGACACGCTGTCATTTTCATCCATACGCTTAAAGACAGATGTCAGTTGAAGCCATACGCTCAATTCAGAGTTGTACGCTCATTCAAAAGCCATACGCTCAGTAAATATTTTATTATTTACTGAAGTGACAGCACAGCATATGTTTAAATGAGGAATGAATCTGACACTTCATCTTTCGTGCAAAGACAGCTGTCACGAGAAAAGTAACCGTCGTATAGGTTTTCGAAGAGTCGGTTTTGTCTTTTACGAGGACAACTCAGCAGCCTTCATAAATACAAAGGCCATCATTACTGTCAGTTTTGACAGTCTGTCAGCCGTCAAATCCACAGTCATGACGCTCGAGAAGATTTTGTCAGCTATGGAAAGATATGGTGTACCAAAGAAGATTGATGATAGCCACGTGGCCACTTCTCCAGTGAGCGTATCGACCTCACATGACTCCTTCTTCACACAGTCAAGTGAGCGTATGGACCTCACATGATTCCTTGCTAAACAAGCGAGCGTATGACCTCACATGACTCCTTGCCCATAAAGCGAGCGTATGGATTTCCTATGGCACTACGCTGTCCAAGTCAGCGTATAACTCTCCTTCAACGAGGCAGCATATTACAGCAACCATATCCAGGATTACAGTCAACACACGTTCTCACGTGTCCTGTACCAATTATCCACTTCTCTAGAAGTTATGCAACGTGGCATCCAGGCCATCGATCTCTCCTGAACATGCTCCACTACTTTCAACCGCACGCTAATGTGTCTCCATCAAAATTCGCCACGCGTCCCTGCAGTTATGCACACGTCAAGTAACTACCTGAGCGTATGCTTAAGGACAGTTATCCTGAACTCTATAAAAAAGAGTTTCTTCATCTTCATCAGAGACTACAGTCAATTTCAGAGAGAACAGAGAGATTGCCCAGTTGCTGTCCAAGTTCTTCAAAGTTCGAGTCTTCTTCATCGCATCGTCCAAGGGATAAAGTAATCGTCTTCTAGATTAGATTCCTACAGTTGTAATTTTCTCATATACAAAATAAATAAAATGAATTTATTTATGGAAAACAATAAACCTTAGGATAGTAATCCAAAATGCTCTATCATCCCTTAAAATAAGATACAATAACTTTCAGCGGTGGCTCTAAAGATTTATCTTTATAAGCCATATTTACAAAAAATGTCAGTCTAAAGTACTAGAATAATCGTTTAAGTGATTTTTGTTAATTGACCATATCAAATCTTTATTTTATCAAGTTTTGATCAACTTGGGTTAGGTGTAGGTGGTTGGTTCCCAGCTAGCGAAGGTCCACAGGAGGACGATTAAGTACCGTGTCGCTTATAGCTATTTACGTCCGGTTGACAGAATGACCCTTTTGGCTTGTACCTAAAATAATCTCAACTTTTAAAACTTTAGATTTATAGGAATTTGCAATATCACTAAACTATTTTCTTTTCACTAAATTGTTTGATGAATCAAAAGAATTATAATGTCACAGATTATATACAAACCAATGTTTGCCTAACATAATTTAAATGTCGTGACAGAAAAATATTGTGATTACTTTGTCTGATTAGAAATTCTAATATTGTGACAATAGCCTTTTAAGATTCAGACATACAAACCAATCAAGAAAATTAACATTGAACATCACCATAATCTATATATAAAATCAAAAATATTGGTTCACCGACAATAATATATATTTTTCCAACTAAACTTAGAAATAAAAAAATGAATAGAATATGTGAATTGTAAATATAAAAATTACCTTTCCACATGATCGGAGCAATTTTGAATTCCTTGATTTAATATCCATTAGTATCCAAAAATTTAAAAAATAAATCTATATATAAAAATTACCTTTCCACATGAATATAATAACACTTCAGAAGAAATGTCATTTTCTATTATTCTCACTAAATATCCATTAGTATCCAAAAATTTAAAAAATGAGATTTATAAACATCAAGTTTAGAATAATAGAACAGAACTTTTTATTACTTACCTTCACCCTTAGCATGTTTGAGCATTTTCTAACAAGTCATAGTTTCTAATGTTTATGACGTGAAGAGATAAGATAACAAAGATCATTGTTAATAATAGAAGATTATAAAAATACATTTGTATTACCATCACGTTAACATGACTTTAATTTTCTAATCATTTGAAATATTTCTAATGATTTTGTCTTCATGAAAATAGAGGTAAGTTTGCATATTAATATGTAAATAAAATAGTTCACAACTTGTTTATTCTCATTAAAGCTCCACAAATATATTTGCAGAGTAAATATCAATATGATAAATTAATTAAAAAAAATGAACTAGTGTCCAGTGGAGTGAGCAGAATATATGTGAGATCATGGCTATCATTACTGGAGAAATCATAAATCCTAAAAGAAACTTAACGTATGATAAAAACTAATAAATGGAAACACATTGTAAGTCTTAAAAATCAAGTTGCATCCATCAAATAGGCAGAGAAGTCTAATTTGCGCACCCTTCAATGAACTGCGCTTATCACGACCCGCACCCGGTTTTCGGACGCGAGCTCGTGAGCAAGCCAGCTACGTATCGAGCGGACTCCAGCCCGACTCGAGTACGTATAAGCTGTCAACGCTATGGTATACTGCCAAATCATGGCAAACAAATCTATATCTCAATCCACAATAAATATACGAAACATGAATAAATAATTATGGGTCATGGTCTGCAGCCCATTAGCATATTGTTCAATTAGACTCCAAGAATAATATGAGTCTATAAAATAAGCAGAATATAATATAGTACTGAATATAAAGTACGAGAGGATAATAAACACAATAACGATACCTGAATCCCGCAAACGTATCATCACATCTGCCATCCAGAACTACTAGCTAACTCCATGCAATTGCTAAACCTGAAGAGATCATCAGGTCTTCAGAGGACTAGCAAGATACATAATATGCAAGCCAACATGTAACAGTACAAATATACAAAGAAGTAAGGAACAATCAAGGACATCCAACGAGACAAAATGAACCAAGACACAAGATCTAAACACAAGGATCCTAAGACACTAGCATGCCATACTAGAAATGGCTAATATGTCAAAGCTATAGACTGCAGTCAAGGCAAGTACTCACAATCTATAGTATCTCAATCGCAGTCAAGGCAAGTACTCACAACCAAGACAGTAGCCAATCCTAGTATAAAATCCTATAGACCGTAGTCAAGGTAAGTACTCACAATCTATAGAATATCAAAGTCGAGTCCTACTCAAGTCATGTCAAGTCAAGTCAAGTTATAATCAAGTCAAGGAAAGCATGGTGTAGGACTAAACGACTCTATCAAGGAATACATATGAAACTAACATAGTATAACAGATAGAAATATTATAACAGAAAGAAACGAGAATGTGCAGGCAACTAGAAACATATAAAATAAAACTATAACAAGACGAGTGTACTAGACATAGAATAAAGCAATCACGAATGTAAGAAAAAGAACCGCAGCGAGATGATGAACATGCATATAAATTATACTGTACAACTTGGCAAGGTATACTTGCCTGGGGGTTGCACGGAGAACCAACAATGTATCGCCAATCACAAGTCAGAAAGTCTAAGTCATCACAACTGTCTCCGAAAGCTGAAATAAATGTTACCAACATTCTCAGAATAGTCAAATTAGCTAGGATTGCCTGTCCTTAAGTCTAATTCTGGACACAGGGGCAAAACGATAATTTTGGACAAAAACGATGTCCGCCGTTGGACCCGTTTTGCACCGAAAAGCGTGCCAGAGTCAGTGGTCTCTAAAGTCGTCAAACTATATGTTTACGGATCCAGTTTTCCGATACGAATCCAAACATATGTCCAAAGTTGGATTCCGGCGGGCCGTGCACAAAATCACCCGTCGAGTCGGACCGTAGGGCCCGTAAAACGGCGTTCCGATTCGACGGTCTCAGAATTGGACCAAACTTGGCATACAGGACCAGAAAAACGATACGGTCTTATTGGCATAAGTTTCGTCTTGATATGACGAGCGTGCACAAAGTAATTGGGGAATTTGTACAGAGGTCGATACGGTGAATTTCGACGGATATGGATCAAATTCGTCGCGCACACGCGACCAATTTGAATTCCGTCAGAGCCCACACGACCACGAAGCCGATACGCAGCTTTCAATGCTTTCGGTTCATGACCACGTCGCCCGAATTGGCGAGACGCACGTTGTATTGAGGGTTTTTCCTATTTTCTATATTTTAAAAAAATAGATTTTTGTTGAACTTCATGCTGGATTATCTTTTTGAAAAATAAACGAAATCAAAAAGTATAAACTGCGTTCTAGTGTCCTATAGGTTGTCTTCAAACATGTTTAATTATATTTCAAAAAATCGATTTGGATTGGCAGGTATTTGGCTTCCAATATGGGGTGCAAACTGTGAATAGAGGAAATGTGTTCTGTAGTTTTTCTTCGACTTTGCGTCGAATTTTCGAGTCGAATTCGCTTCAATTTTCTTCGAAGCTATCCTATGGGGTTGAAGGGGGATAGGTTAGCTTCGTACCTGTGTAGCTGGTTCGGAGAACGATCGAGAGTCGTGGACGAACTTCCGTCACGAAGTTGCTCTCGGAGAGCCGGCCTGCTGTTGTGGCCATCCGCGCCTGTGCGCGCGCGGCCTCCTTGGCCGCCGTCCGGTGGCCTCCTTGGCCGCCGTCCGGCGGCCCTCCGACGGCGCTCTGGCGTCAAGGTGGCAGCCCACGCGACTGGGGAGGCGCTGGGTGGTCGCACACTGTTAGGGTTTTAGGGTTTGGTGCTTATTCTCCCAATCGATCGATCCCCTGTTTTATGTACGCTGTTACAAAGGCTCGGGTTCTGGGAATTGTGGGGGAAAAAATGCCCAGCTCAGGCTGGGCCCAAGGTTTTGGGCTTGCTGGGCTTGGGCCTGGGTTGTTGGCTGTGGACCCGGGCCTATGGCCCTATTTGTTTGTCTCCTTTATTAATATGTATATATTTACATATATATGATTATATATATATATATATATATATATATATATATATATATATATATATATATATATATATATATATATATATATATATATATATTATTTTTTTTATTTTTTTTTTTATTTTTTTTTTGGTGTCCGCGCATCCCCATCCACCCCGTGGCCACTGCCACCCAGCCGGGTGGATGCGGGAGGGGGGGCTCGATCTCGGGTCTCCCCGCCGAGAGCCCCCCCTCGTGCCACTCGCGCTACGAGCGCCGGACGATATATATATATATATATATATATATATATATATATATATATATATATATATATATATATATATATATATATATATATATACTTACACATACATAATATATACTTACACACATTCACATATATTTTGATCTATACTGCACACACACCTATATATGTGTATTTATATATACATATACATACACACACACACACATAAAAAAAAATATACATACACACACACACACACACACACACACCACACACACACACACACACACACACATATAATATATATAATATATATATATATATATAATATATATATATATATATATATATATATATATATATATATATACGTACACATACACACATAAATACCTATGTACATATTATATAATATATATATTATATCTTATATATATAATATATATATATATATACACACACATATATATCTATATATTATATATATATATATATATATATATATATATATATATATATATATATATATATATATAGTATATATATATAAATATTTATATATGAATACACATACAATA